>JAPFBE010000888.1:0-21806 GCA_034336665.1 Luscinia megarhynchos | reverse complement strand
GTGCTGAGGAATCCAGTGCATTCCCAGGAGCTCCTGGGCACTTTTCTCCCGATGGAGCTGCAGTTCTGTACGTGCTGCACCATTTCCTGGAGCTCTCTGGCACGTCACAAAGCTGGGCTTGGCTTCTGTGATGGGGTTATCTTCAGGCATTCTTCTGATGATCTGAATTAATTAATATTCAATCTGTGGCAATAATCTTAATGGCTTCCTCTAGGCTTCTTTGAAGCTCTGTTCTGACTCCAAGTCCATTCTGGACTTTGAAGTCTGTCTCTTGAAAATTAATTTCTCTGGGTGTACCATGGCCTGTGTGTAGCCTCACATGGATCTCAGGGCTGGTGGGTGTGGATGTGCTGTGCATGCCCTGCAGAGGAATCCACAGTGTGCAGGATTTCAGTGGCTGCTCTCACTGAGGGTTGCTCTTGCTGTGCAGATGCTGCTGGTGGTGCTCAGCTCCTGCCAGGGCACAGGGCTCAGCTGGGTGGGGTTTGACAGGGCTCATCCCGAGGGAGCTGCCCCCGGGCACCCCCAGCCTCAGCAGCAGCCCCAGCTCCCAGCCGGGAGCCCAGCAGCCAAGGACACAGTGGGGATGCTCCAAGGAAGCTATGCCATTAAACTGTCACAGTGGTATTAGCAATTCATCAAGAAGTTCAGATAGTTGGGATTTTTCAGGCTGGGGATGAAATGCCCTTACAACTAACCCAGAAATGTAGGAGTGCATTGTTAGAGAAGTGAGGCTGAGCCCCGTGGAAGAGATTCCCAGTGTGTGGGATGAGGTTTGTAAAGCCTTCACCCAGCTTGGAGCTGACCCTGACCTTGCCCTTGGAGCCCTGTCACAGGAAAAGTCCCTGCTTGAGAATTCCCAGTGGCTGGGGAGCTGAGGAGCTCCAGCCCAGGAACATCCCCTTTCCCCCTTGGGAAGGAGCACAGCCAGACCCTGGGCCCCAGAACTCTGTGCTGCCTCCAGCACCAGTCCAGCCAGGGACACTGAGCTTATGGTGATGGGAACTGTCCCTTCCTGAAAATTCCGGTCTTGGATGACCCAAAATGTTGAACCCTGGGGTTTTTTCTCAAGCATCTCTGCAGGGTTGTCTGTAAATTCCAAAACACTAAGACTCTGCTTTGGGAGTCTCCCGCTCCTTGTGGATATTGCAAACCCTGACTGGTCAAAGAAACCTTCAAATGCTTTGTTTATTTTTTTTGTGTCCTGCCTCATCAGCAGGCTGAGCTCTTATTCCTTTGGGACAGAGCACACAAAAACCACAGTTATTGAGTTAAGGGCTTGGGTTATTGAGCTTAGAGTATGAGACTGGTGAGCACAGCCAGAGTGTGCTTATACTCCTGTGGTTTAGAGGATGAAGTCAGATCCCTGCTGTTTGCAGTCTGTTAGATTTCAGTGTTGAATAGCTCATACTTGTAGGAATCTGCATCCTTGTGCTTTGAAGGATGGTTGCAGGCACTGCTGAGGTGGCACTGGATGAGATGAGTATGACACAGCTTGTGTGCACAGGAAGGAGATTCTTCAGATTAGTTTGTGAAGACTGTAAGATTTGGGTGGTGGGAGCTGCTCTTTCTGAGACTCTATAATCTAAGAGACCCCAGGGGGTTAAGTGTGGAGCCTTCTCCACATCACAGGTGACTCCTTTGAATTAAAAAAGAAGATATTAAAATTGCAGGCTGCTTATGGCTAAAAGTTGTCACAGCCCGAGGTGTCCCTCAGCCCCTGAGCTCACCTCTGGGGACATGCAGGGTGGTTTGAGCCCAGCTCTTCCATGAGAGGCTGCAGGGGCTGTTCCTCAGAGGTTTCATGGCTGTTTATTCTCCCTTATCTCAGGATTTCACTCTGCCCAGCACGTCCAGGGCAGAACCCGTCGTGAGGCAGGACTGATCTTTTTATACCACTCTTAAATTACCTACTAGGATTTACAATTATTTCAATACAATGTAAACTTTGTTAAACGGTCCAGCTCTGACCCTATCCAATCTAAAAGTGCCAGCATGTCACCCAGCATGGATGGTACGGAGAAGGAGGAGGAAGAGGTATCCACACCCCCAAATTCTCCATCTTGGCTAATGTGTCCCTCATCACAAACATCCCAAAAGTCTGTTTATCTACGCTCTAACAACCTTAATTCTACCCTTTTTACTGATTTTGGTGGCTTGTTTCCATTCCTCTGTGTTGGTGATTTCCCAGGGGCTGGAATTCACCGGTCTCACTCAGGGGTCTTTGGGGGTCTTTAAACCTCCCAGGGAAGGCAGAGGAACACTCTGCTCCCACAAAAGTCTTTTTTTTTTTTCCCTTGGCTGGTCAGAGTCTGAGGAGAGCCTGAGCTGGGGAGCTGGGCGCAGGGAGAGGTGGCAGCAGAGGCAGCCCAGCAGGAGGAGCAGCAGCAGGAGGATCCAGCCACGCTCCACCAGCAGGAGAAGTGGGCGGAGACCCTGGGTGGTGGCGGACACAAGATGGTGGAGTCTCCACGGCAGTGCCCACGTGAGAAGTACGTGCTGGACTGGCCATGAACATGGTGAGTCTGCCCAGCTGCTCCTGGGCTGCAGGGCAGCAGCAGCTCCTGGTGCCTCTGAAGTTCTTTGTTGCATGAATGCATCAGTCTCCAAGGCAGAGAGTTCAGGTTACACTCCATGCTAAGGTTTTCTGGCATAGAGCCCTGGCAGCAGCAGCCTCTGAATTTCTTCTTCTTCTTCCTCCTCCCTTCCCCTCTTGCTTCTTGTTCTGTTCTTCTTGTTCTTCCCTCTTCTTCCATTTCTTCTGCATTCCTTCCACACTCCTCCTTCTCCTTCCCCTTCTGCTTCTTCCATTTCTTCTTCCTCTTCCTCTTCTTCTTCTTCCATTTTTCTTCCCTCTTCCTCTTCTTCCATTTCTTCTTCCCTCCTCCTTCTCCTCCTTCTTCTTCCATTTCTCCTTCTCCTCCTCACTCCTCCCTCCTTCTTCATTTCTTCTTCCTCCCTTCTCCTCCACCTTCTCCTTCTCCTTCTCTCTTTCTTCTCTCTTCCATTTCTCCTCCTCCTTCTCCTTCTCCTCCTTCTCATCCTCCTTTCATTTCTTCTTCTTCTTCCATTTCTTCTCTTTCTCTGTGTGTGTCTCCCAATGCAGGTTATATTCATAAATCATCCCATGAGCTAAAGGAGCACAAATCTAAATACACTCTTTTCCAAAACCACAAATTCTTTTGTACACCTCATGTAAGTCTTGCTGTGAGACCAAGCAGGTGAGGAGGTGGCTCAGCAGCTGCTGGCACTGCAGAGGAAAGCTTTGGCTGATGCCAGCAAGGGTGGGGGCTGGGCAGAGGACCTCAGGTAACATCCTGGGTTCTGGGGGTGGTGGAGGCAGCAGAATTCCTGTGAGCTGTTAAACCCATCCCACAGGAGGGAGGGCACGGGGTTCCTGGGGCGTTTCTGGCTGCGGGCTCCAGTGTGTGTGCACAGCTCCTGTCAGGTGTGCTGGGGTTTCCTGGCCCACCTCACTCCAGGTGTCTGTTCTTGTCCCCCTGTGAGAATTGCTGAGCTGCTGTCACAGCCTCGCAAGCACCTCCCCTGCAGTGTCCTGGCTGCTCAGTGTGTCACAGCTGTCCCCCTTGGCTGTCCCCATGCAGGTGGCAGGCTGTTCCACGCGTCCAGCATTGGGAACCCCATCAACATCGCCGTGGTGGGGCTCATCCTGCTGGAGCACGAGGAGGTGAGAGCCCGAGGGCTGGGCTGGGAGCTCCAGGATCCCCCAGGGCTGGGATGAGCTGGGCTGGGGCTCCAGGATCCCCCTGGCAGGGTTGGTCTGCAATTCCAGGATCCCCCAGGGCTGGAGCTGGGCTGGGCTGGGCCCAGGACTCCCTGCTGGGCTGGAGAAGCTAAACTGGGCTGGAACTCCAGGATCCCTCCAGGGGCTGGGCTGGAGCTTCAGGATCACAGGGCTGGGCTGGGCTGGGCTGGGCTTGAGCTGGGGCTCCAGGGATCCCTCTCAGGGCTGAGCTGGGCTGGGAGCTCAGGATCCCCCAGAGGCTGGTCTGCAATTCCAGGATCTCTCCTGGGCTGGTCCTGCAATTCCAGGGGTCCCCCAGGGCTGGGCTGGCTGGGCTGGGGCTCCAGGATCCCTCCAGGGCTGGGCTGGGCTGGGCTGGGGCTCCAGGATCCTCCAGGCTGAGCTGGGCCGCTGGGCCGAGCTGGGCTAGCTCCAGGGATCCCTCCAGCGAGCTGGCTGGGCTGGGCTGAGGCTGGAGCTGGGGCTCCAGGATCCCTCAGGGGCTGAGCTGGAGCTGGGCTGGGCTGAGCGCTGGGCTGGGGCTCAGGATCCCTCAGGGCACAGGCTGGGCTGGGCTGGGCTGGCTGGGCTGGGGGCTCAGGATCCCTCCAGAGGCTGGGCTGGGAGCTCCAGGATCCCTCCAGGGCTGAGCTGGGCTGGGCTGGGCTGAGCTGGCTCCAGGATCCCTCCTGGGCTGAGCTGGGCTGGGCTGGGCTGAGCTGGGCTGGGGCTCCAGGGATCCCTCCAGGGCTGAGCTGCAGTTCCAGGATCCCTCTAGCAGAGCTGGGCTGGCTCCAGGATCCTCTCCTAGGCTCTGCTGGTGCCTGCCTGAGCCTGGCAGCAGACAGAAATCCAGGTGCCCACTTTGGCTGCTAGAGGCAGGGATGGGCAGGAGGGGCTGCAGAGCACAGGACTTTTGGGGTGGTTTGTGCTGCCAGTGAGGTGGCAGAGGGCTCACCAGCACTGGGGGTCAGTGTCCAGAAGCTGCCAAGGTGGTTTTAGAGCCTGAGCCTTGTCCTTCACCCCTCAGCCAGCACAGGGGTTTTCCTGCACGATGGTTCTTAACCCCTGGTCCTGGATGATTGAGTGTTTTGCTGAGCCACAGATGGAAGAAAAGGAAAAGGGCTGTCCTGCCGAAGCCAGCCCACAGGCTGTCAACATGCAGCAAGTTCCATCTGCACGTCCCTCCCAAGCCTCCACTGGGGTGTGTCTGGGGTCAGGCCTCTCTCCCTCCCCACCCCAAAACCCAACCAGGTCTCCTTGTGTCTGCAGGAGGGAGCTGAAGATCTCCCCACCACTGCATGAACAACACTCTGAGAAGCTTCGCAAAGTGGCAAGAAGAGCATCCAATGCTGAGAGGGAGACTCACACCCCTGCACCACGCTAGGCGCCGCTGTGCCTGTGCACCAGGCAGGTTTGGGGCTGGGGACTCCCTGGCTGCAGGTGGGGCAGGCAGGGAAAACACCATACTGGGGCTGCTGGGGGTCTCACTCTCCCTGCCTGGGCACTGTAGGGTGTGTGGTGTGGAGTTTGGGGGTGTCTCCTCCTGGCTGGGGTGCTGTGGAGAGGGTTGGAATTGGAGATTTTTGGGGATCCCAAAGCTTTCCATGAGTCTGTGGTTGTGTGGGCTGGGCTGATCTCAGCTTTAAACCTGCAGGCACAGCTCCCAGCTGAGGTTTCCAAGGCAGGTTTTCACCAAAGCCCCAGGAGGGCTGGATCCTGCCAGGATTAACCTCCCCTTCTCCCTGCTAAGGCTGGCCTTGGCAGCGGGGATTCTCTGGGAAGCCCCTGGCAGCAATTCTGCTCGTGTACTCGCACCAAAGCCTGCTCCTGAGGCCTCAGGCTGCTGCTCTGGGCTCTCGTGGTGCTCTGGGTGATTCACAGCAGCAGCTTCTATCTTCCCTGGGGAGGTTGCTTTTGTAGCAGAAATGGAGGCACTTCAGGCCTTGGGCTGCTCCCTCCTGGGTGGCTAGCGGCGCAGCACCTCTGGGATGTGCTTTCCAATGTTTGATTATCCCCACACAGCAGCTGTTATTTACACAAGGGGACAAATGCAGCCAGGCTGGCCAAAGCAGCTGCCATTAATCAGGAGTTAGCAATGAGCTGGGGATGCTGCAGAGGGAGGAAGCAGAGGTCAGAAAGCTTCCCTGTGGAGGGATCTTGATATTCCACCTCACTCCTGTTTGGCTGCTGTCTCCTGTGCCGGGTGCCAACGCCCTCTGCTCTAGGTCTGTGTGTCTGTCAGTTCCTTGCTGTCCCTGGGGGAAGGAAGGAAGGACATCTGTGCTGCCATGAACAGGCCCTCTAGAGACCCCTGGGGCTGTCCCACGCTGGATGTGCCAGTTCCCACCGCAGCTGCAACATCAATCAGGACTGACGGGCTGCTCCCTACTCCTTCACCGTGGCCCACGAGCTGGGACACAGGTACCTCCCTCCTCCTCCTCCTCTGCATGGAGAAGCTTCCCAAGTGCTTCCTCATACAAACACTGCCTTGCTCCCCCTGAGCATTTCCAGTCCAGATATTTTGGGTTTAATAAGAACCACATAATGCAAGGCAGCCACGCCAGTTATCCCAGGCTGACAATGCAAGGCAGCCTAGAGATTGCACTCCTGTGTGGGCTTGGTCCTGGGGTGGTTTGGAAGGTTTTGGAGCTGGGCTGCCCACTGAGAAATTTTGAAGTAAGATCTGTCTTGCACATCACCAACAGAATTCTGCTTGCCCCAGTTTCAGTTAAATTTCCACAAGGTCACAGTTCCCAGTAGCAGCCCTGTGTGTGGGAAACTCCCTGTGATTATCTCTGAGTTTTCAGTGGGAAAGCAGGACAGCCCAGGACAAGGGAAGGTTTGAGCTGGGGCTGCCTAATTGAGAGAGGTTTTAAAGTAGATCTGTCTGTAACATCAGTGACAGAACTCTGCTGCCCCAGTCTCAGCTAAATTCCCACAAGGTCACAGTTCCCAAGCAGACATTGCCTGTTTTCAGTGGAAAGCAGGATGAAGCACAGCCAGAGCTCAGGGCAGTGAGCAGCAGCTCCCTGGGCCCCCTGTGCGTGGTGGCTGTGTTGTGCTGCTGCTCGTGGCTCACCTCCCCTGGGGCTGTGCCTACACAGTTTTGGGATTCAGCATGATGGAAGGCAAATGACTGCAGCCAAAGTTGGGAAAAGACCCTTCATCGAGTAGTCTCCACAGCTCCCTGTATGACACCTCCCCCACCTGTCCTGCAGCCATGACATCACACGCCTCGGGAGGAGTGCCCTCCTCCTCCTCCCCTCCTCCCTCCTCCTGTGGGAGGGCTTGGACATGTCCCCATGCACAAGTTGTTTCATTGCCACTTTCACCTTTAATTACATATATTTAAATCGGTGTCTCTGTCTGCAGCACGAGTTTTTCAGGTGGCTGTCCAGAACTTCACTGCCCACCTTTATCTTGGCCCTCTAATCTCAGTTTCTGTTTTTCAGCTGCCTCCTCCCCTCATTTAGCACAATTCTATGTTTTAGTGGCCTTGAAGGGTCTTAATAAGTTGCAGAAAAACACTTAAAATGGCTCATCCCTGCCAACAAGTTAAAAAAAACACTTAAAAACCACCCCACACAAACACCCAAAACTAAGAAATACAGAAAACAGCCAAGTGTTTTACACAGCAGAAAACAACTAGCCAGCAAAATGTGGAGAAAAGCAGCTAAATATGGTTTTAATCGGATACAGAGCAGGGCTCTGTGCCCTCACTGTGCAGTGAAGGGGGTTCAGGAGCCTTTTGGCTGATAAAACAGAGAGTTTTCCCTCCACACTCCCTCTTCTGCAGGTTCTGCAGAGTCTCCTCTCCACTCTCTGCCTCTCTGGGGCCAGGCTAAGACTCCAGCCAAATTTCTCCCTGCTTTGTTTATTTTGGCACCCTGGCTGGTTTTTCGGGCTGTTGTTGGGAAGTTCTCATGAGTGGGCAGAGGCCAGGGTTTGGTTTCTCAGCCAGGGGCTGGCACTGCAGGAAGGCTTTTCCTCCCTGCACCAGCAAGGAGCAGCGAGGGGAGAGCTGGGCCAGGCATTCCATGGTCCCAAACTCCAGCCTGGCCTGGCTCACACGTGCAGGGGAGTTACTCTGGTTTGCGTGGGCTGCAGAGCAGTGGAGACTCCCCTGCATCCACAGTGCTCTTGGCCTCTTGCTATACCTTTCCCTTTGATGGAGAATTTCCTGCTGGGGATGAGCCCGAGCTGGGATGGGGGAGACAGAGCAGCTGGGAGCTGTGGTGGGCTTTGCTGCTGCCCCCTGGAAGGAGCAGCTCTTCCTTGGGAGCTGTTACAGGGACAGGAGCTGCTGTAGGGACAGGGAGCTGCCAGGACAGGAGCTGGCAGGAACAGGAGCTACAGGACAGGAGCTGCAGTTACAGGGACAGGAGCCGTTACGGACAGGAGCTGTTGTAGGGACAGGCGTGCAGTTACAGGACAGGAGCTGTTACAGGACAGGAGCTGTTACAGGGACAGGAGCTGTTATAGGGACAGGAGCTGCAGCCACAGGGACAGGAGCTGCTGTAGGGACAAGAGGAGCCGAGCTGTAGGGACAGGAGCTGTTATAGGGACAGGAGCTGCTGTTACAGGGACAGGAGCTGCTATAATGTGAGCCGTTATAGGACAGGAGCTAGAGGGACAGGAGCTTGCTAGAGACAGGAGCTGTTATAGGACAGGAGCTATAGGACACAGGAGCTGTTATAGGACAGGAGCTGTTATAGGACAGGAGTTGCCAGGACAGGAGCTGCTGTTTAAGGACAGGAGCCAAGAGACAGGAGCTGCACAGGAGCTAGGACAGGAGCTGTTATATCAGGAGCTGTTATAGGACAGGAGCTGCTGTAGGACAGGAGCTGTTGTAGGGACAGGAGCCGTTGTAGGGACAGGAGCTGTTATAGGGACAGGAGCTGTTATAGGACAGGAGCTACAGGACAGCGATGTTATAGGACAGGAGCTGTTGCAGGGACAGGAGCTGCTATAGGACACAGGAGCTGTTTTAGGGACGGGAGCTGTTTTAGGACAGGACAAGCCAGGACAGGAGCTGCTTAGACAGGAGCTGTTACAGGGACAGGAGCTGTTATAGGACAGGAGCTGTTTTAGGGACAGGAGCTGTTATAGGACAGGAGCTGTCGTAGGGACCAGGAGCTGTTGTAGGGGACAGGAGCTGCCAGGGACAGGAGCTGTTATAGGGACAGGAGCTATAGGGACAGAGCTACAGGACAGGAGCTGTTGCAGGACAGGATGTTATAGGGACAGGAGCTGCTGTACGAGGACAGGAGCTGTTATAGGACAGGAGCTGTTTTATAGGGACAGGAGGAGCTGTTACAGGACAGGAGCTGTTGCAGGGACAGGAGCTGTTGTAGGGACAGGAGCTGTTACAGGGACAGGAGCTAGACAGGAGCTGCTGTAGGGACACAGGAGCTATAGGACAGGAGCTGTTTATAGGACAGGAGCTGTTACAGGACAGGAGCTGTTACAGGGACAGGATGAGAGGAGCTGTTGGTTATGGGACAGAGCTATAGGACAGGAGCTGTTACAGGGACAGGAGCTGTTATAGGACAGGAGCTGTTACAGGGACAGGAGCTGTTATAGGACAGGAGGCTGTTACAGGGACAGGAGCTGTTACAGGGACAGGAGCTGCTATAGGGACAGGAGCTGCTATAGGGACAGGAGCTGTTATAGGACAGGAGCTGTTATAGGACAGAGCTACAGGGACAGGAGCTGTTATAGGACCAGGGAGGCTGTTATAGGACAGGAGCTGTTATAGGAACAGGAGCTGTTATAGGGACAGGAGCTGCTATAGCACAGGAGGCTGCCATAGGGACGAGCAGCTACAGGGACAGGAGCTGCTTGTAGGGACACAGGAGCTGTCACAGGGACAGGAGCTGTTATAGGGACAGGAGCTGCTGTAGGGACAGGAGCTGTTGTAGGGACAGGAGCTGCTGTAGGGACAGGAGCTGTTACAGGGACAGGAGCTGTGCAGGGACAGGAGGCTGTTACAGGGACAGGAGCTGTTACAGGAACAGGAGCTGTTATAGGAACAGGAGAGCTGTTGCAGCCAGGGACAGGAGCTGTTACAGGGACAGGAGCTGTTACAGGAACAGGAGCTGCTACAGGGACAGGGAGCTGTTGGTAGGACAGGAGCTGTTATAGGAACAGGAGCTGTTAGCAGGGACAGGAGCCAAGGTGATGGGATGTTGCTTGCAGCAGAACAAGGAGGCAGGAGCCAGGAAGAAGGGACCCTGCTGACCTGGGGTTTCTGGCTGTGCTCAGAGACAGATCTCAGCTTCACAAAAACCACACTCTTGGATGACACAATGATTATTATTTTACACATGATAATTGTTATTTCACAAGCACTGCTGAATGTTGGAGCATCTCTCTCAGATTCTCAGCTCTGTGCTCAGTCAGGGTCTGCCTGGACAGAGGGGACACTGCAGAGGTCCCTGTCCCCAAGGAAGGTGTCCCCTTGCCCAGGCCAGTGTGAGATGCTGGCTCAGAGGTGATGCTCTGGTGCTGGAGGCTTTGCTCCACATCAGACAAACCTTTCCAGCCTCTTTCCACAGTGCTGGAGCTCTTCCTCCTTCATCCCTGCCCCTTCCCCTGCCCGTGTGCCATCCCTCCCCAGCTCATTCTTCCCTTGGTGCCCCAAGCTGCCTTTGTTTTGCTGAATCCTGTCCTGGCTTTTTGGACCCTTCCCTCCAGTTCCCCTGAGCTTTTTGGAATTTTTATCCTGCTCAAATGTATCTGCAGATCCTCCCAGGCTGCTCACAGATGGGGATTTAATCATTGTTCCATCCTCTCCATCCTCCAGCTTGGTCGGGAATGGGCTGGAGCAGGCAGAGCAGGGCAGGCTCTGCATCTTCCCCTGTGCACTGGGAGTTTACTGCAGATCCCCTGCAAGCCGGGAGGAAACTCAGGGCCAGCTTCTCCTGCTTGGAGATGTGTTTTTGGCCAATTGAACAGACCAGGAGAATGATTGTAAATATTTAACAAAGAAATAGATTGTGGAAAAGCTGGAATGTTGAGGCAGATCCCAATCTGGACAGGGACCCTGTGTGAGCTGGGGCAGGACAGGGAGGGCTCCAAGAGGAACAGGGGGCTGGGGACAGTGTAGGGGGGCCCTGTGGGGTCCCTTCACCCAAACAGGCAGAGGTGAGGGGTCCAGAGCAGCACGAGGGTGCCACACCTGGGGCTGATCCAGCACCAAGTGCTCCAGCCTGGGCTTTTTCCAGTGGGGATTCCAGGGTTCTGTATTCAGTGGAAATGCACAGGGAGGTGCCAGGCTGCACCAGGAGCTGCCCAGTCCTGCTCCATCCATCCCAGCTCAGCCCCACAGCACCCCCAGGGATCCTGCCCTTCCCTCTGGGCTGGGGGCAGTGGGATGCTCCTGATGGTGGGGGTTTGGAAACAGAGACTTTGGAGCCCCTGGGCTGCTGAAAGCAGCTTTTTCCTGCTTTGTCCCTGTTGGGAAATGCAATCTATTGCAGTAGGGATGCACATGGGGCTGTCCCCAGCCAGGGGGCTGTGTGCAGGTGTGCAGTGGGAGCTCAGAGGGGGTGGGGAAGGCAGGAGGGGTGCTGGCTCTGCTGGCATCACCCCTGGCACTACCACCCCCGAGCAGGAGCTTTCTGCTGCTCCCAGCCCTTGTTCCTGTGCTGCTGCTTTGGGTTCAGAAGGAATCTCAGTGCAAGTTAATTCCAGAGTTCCCAACCACAACAAACCCAAGTAATCTGATCCAGCACAGCCCTGCCAGAGGCTTGGCCTTGCTGGGAAGGAGTTTGTTTAAATCAACACCCAGGGCTGGGCTGGAGACAGTTCTGTGTGAGTTTGGGAAGTGTCAGAGCCAAAGCAGCTGCAGCAGAGGGAGGCACTGCTGCCTTGGCCTCTGCACTGCCCCTCTGCTGCAGGGAATCTGCCCAGCCTGGCCTGAGCCCTGCTCTGAGTGGCTCTATGGGGGTGAGCACGTTTGGCTGCTGAAAATCCCCTTTGTTGCTGTCAGCAGGGTCTGCAGGGACAGCTCTGGAGGTTGTGGGTACACCAGGACATTCATGTTGTCCCTTCTGTCTTTGTCCCTTCACACCCTCCCCATGTGTGCCCACGCTGGGGGGACTGGGGGAATCACTGGGTACCCAGGGGGTTGCAGAGCCAGCCTTGTGCCAGGGGGAAATGCTGCTCTCCTCACCCTGGGCACTGCCCAGCTGCTGGGGACCCCTGGGGTGACTGTGCTGCCTCCTGTCTGTTGCAGCCGGGGCTGGGGGCTGTGCCTGGACGACCCCCAGCCCAGGAGGTGCTGGACTTCTGGTGCCCCCGGGAGTCCTGTATGATGTGAGCCACCAGTGCAGGCTGCAGTGCGGCCCCTACTCCACCTTCTGTGATGACATGGACGTGAGTGGGGCCCCCGTCTGGGGGGCTTGGGGGCTGTGCTGGGGGCTGTGCTCAGGGATGGATCTGATCTGTGCCCAGGAGTGGATCTGATCTGTGCCCAGGGGTGGATCTGACTGATCTGTGCCCCAGGGGTGGATCTGAGCTGATCTGAGCCCCAGGGATGGATCTGATCTGTGCTCAGGGATGGATCTGATCTGTGCCCCAGGGGGTGGATCTGAGCTGATCTGTGCCCCAGGGATGGATCTGATCTGATCTGAGCCCCAGGGATGGATCTGATCTGTGCTCAGGGATGGATCTGATCTGTGCCCCAGGGGTGGATCTGATCTGATCTGAGCCTCCAGGGGTGGATCTGATCTGTGCCCAGGGGTGGATCTGAGCTGATCTGTGCCCCAAGGGGTGGATCTGATCTGATCTGTGCCCCCAGGGGTGGATCTGAGCTGATCTGTGCCCAGGGATGGATCTGATCTGATCTGTGCCCCCAGGGGGTGGATCTGAGCTGATCTGTGCCCCCAGAGATGGATCTGATCTGATCTGATCTGAGCCCCAGGGATGGATCTGATCTGTGCTCAGGGATGGATCTGATCTGTGCCCCAGGGATGGATCTGATCTGTGCCTCAGGATGGATCTGATCTGAGCCCCAGGGATGGATCTGATCTGTGCCCCAGGGATGGATCTGATCTGTGCTCAGGGATGGATCTGATCTGTGCCCCAGGGATGGATCTGATCGATGTGCCCCAGGGATGGATCTGATCTGCTCTGTGCCCAGGGGTGGATCTGATCTGTGCCCCAGGGATGGATCTGATCTGATCTGTGCCCCAGGGATGGATCTGATCTGCAGATCCGCAGCCCAGGGTGGATCTGGACTCTGATCTGATCTGTGCCCCCAGGGGTGGATCTGATCTGAGCCCAGGGATGGATCTGATCTGGATCTGAGCCCCAGGGGTGGATCTGATCTGATCGGAGCCCCAGGGGTGAATCTGATCTGATCTGAGTCTCAGGGTGGATCTGATCTCGAGCCCCAGGGGTGGATCTGATCTGATCTGAGCCCCAGGGGTGGATCTTGATCTGTGCCCAGGGGTGGATCTGATCTGTGTGCCCTAGGGATGGATCCTGATCTGATCTGTGCCCAGGAGGGTGGTCTGATCTGATCCTGGGCAGAATGGATCCTGATCTGAGCCCCAGAGGTGGATCTGTGCCAGCTAACCCTGTCCCTGCTCCCCAGAGTGTGTCTGGCGCACGCGTGGTGCACCGCGACCACGTGCCACTCCAAGCTGGGCCGACTGCTGTGGGCCGGCCGCGGCCCGTGGGGACAGCAAGGTGAGGGGACCCCCTGCACGGCCTAGGGACAGCAGCTGTGCAAGGTCCCAGAGCAGCAGGGCTGCCCTCGGGAGGGTCACTCACTTACTGGGGATCGCTGGAAGGTGGCACCAGCCTGGCAGGAGCAGGGCTGGCTCTGTGCCATGGTAGAGTGCTGCTCGACCTTCCCACTGCTGGAGCAGCTCCTGAGCCCCTCTGGGCTGTAGGAGTGCCCTTGCTGAGGGGGTCTCCTGTGAGCCTCTAGTGCTCCTCAACAGCACCTCTCGGAGGTTTCCCACTGCCCAGGCTCTGACCCCTGCGCCAAAGCAGGATTTCCAGGCCCCAGTGCATGTGCTGGGCAACCCTGCCACTATCCTGCTGCAAGGAGCTAACCACAAACACCAGAGGGTTTCAGTCCAGAAAGGAGACAGAGGAGCCCTTTTGCTTTATTCCAATAAAGGAAGAGGCCATGAGGTATTCCCGGGACTCTCTCATAGATTTTTTGAGGATGCAGCCTCCTTTTATCCCAATTTCCCCATCTGCATTTCCCTCTCCTCCCTCCCATGGGCTGAGGCACTTGAGGAGGCAACTTCTACTTCCCAAACACCTGACACCTGACATTCCCTCCAATGTACAACCCTCCCTTTTTAATTTTTTAATTCTTATAGAATTCAGTTTCTGTTGATTCTTTCATCTTCTGTTACCCAAGCTATTTTTACCAGCAAACCCACAGTTTTGTTTTGTAGGAGAAAATCTCTTTTCCCATTCATCAATCGAGTGGAGTCTCTCCCATTGCTGCTTTTATCTCTCTAGGTGCTAACGTTTATCTACCCAACAGATCTACAGCTTGTTTTGCAAAGACAAATGGGAACACCGCTCTCCCTGCTAACCCTGTGCTCTGCTGTCCCTGCAGTGGTGGCTTCAGCTTGGCGACTGTGTGCCCGTGGGCCGCAGCAGCCTATCGCGGGGGCTGGAAGCCCCTGGAGCGCCTGGGGCTCAGGTGTCTCACAGAGCTTGCGCCGGGCAGTGCAGAGCGCTCGAGAGAGCACTGCAAGCCACCCACGCGAGCAGCTGTCCCCGGTGCCAGAGCCGGGGCTGGGGCACAGAGCCGAGGGCTGGGGCACAGAGCCCTGACTGGGGGCACAGAGCCCTGACTGGGGGGCACAGGAGCCCTGACTGGGGCACAGAGCCTGACTGGGGCACAGAGCCGGGCTGGGGGCATAGAGCAGGGGCTGGGGCACAGAGCCCCTGACTGGGGCACAGAGCCGGGCTGGGGAGCAGAGAGCCGGGGCTGGGGCACAGAGCCCCTGACTGGGGCACAGAGCTCAGCCAGGGGCACAGAGGCCTGACTGGGGGCACAGAGCCCTGACTGGGGCACAGAGCTCAGCTTGGGGCACAGAGCCCTGACTGGGGCACAGGGCGGAGCTGGGGCACAGAGCCCTGACTGGGGGCACAGAGCTCAGCTTGGGGGCACAGAGCCCTGACTGGGGCACAGAGCCCGGGCTGGGGGCAGAGAGCGGGGCTGGGGGCACAGAGCCCCTGACTGGGGCATAGAGCCCTGACTGGGGCACAGAGCCCAGACTGGGGCACAGAGCCCTGGGAGAGTGTGGGTTGGCTTGAGTACATGGTTCCATGCCTGCCCTGGGCTCAAACAAGGGGGCAGAGACTGCAGGCTGGGAGGTGTAAACACACCCAGGGTGCTTTAGAGGCCAGAACAGCAAAGCAGGCATTCCTGGGGGCACAGATTCCAGAGCTGTTTGGAGAAATGCTGCTGCAGCTCATCCCCCCTGCTGCAGTTCCATATCCCCGCTGCTGAGTTTATCATCCCTCTGCTAGTTGTTCATCCCTGCTGCAGTTCTTCATCCCCCTGCTGCAGTTCATATCCCCCTGCTGCAGTTTATCATCCCTCTGCAGTTGTTCATCCCCTGCTGCAGTTCATCCCTCTGCTGCAGTTGTTCATCCTGCTGCAGTTCATCATCCCCCCTGCTGCAGTTTATCATCCCTGCTGCAGTTCATCCCCCTGCTGCAGTTCATCATCCCCCTGCTGCAGTTCATCATCCCCCTGCTGCAGTTCATCATCCCCTGCTGCAGTTCATCCCCTGCTGCAGTTCATCATCCCCTGCTGCAGTTTATCCCTCTGCTGCAGTTTATCCCTCTGCTGCAGTTTATCATCTCCCGCTGCAGTTTATCATCCCCCCTGCTGCAGTTCATCCCCTGCTGCAGTTGTTCATCCCTCTCTGCTGCAGTTCATCCCTGCTGCAGTTGTTCATCCCTCTGCTGCAGTTCATCCCTCTGCTGCAGTTTGTCCCTCTGCAGTTCATCCCCCTGCTGCATTCCATCAGCCAGAGCTGGCTGGAAGTGTCCAGGCACTGCTGGGGAGCTGCCATCTCCATCCTGGGGTTTCTGCTGGCCCATCTGCTCACGTGTCCCCAGATCACTGCTGCACTGCATTCACCAAAACCCCCAGCTTGCCCTGGTGTCAGGAGCAGCCTGGGGTGGGAGGAGAAGGAAAAAGGAGAAAGAGGCTTTAATGGAGTCCCCTTTTTCCATGGCATGGGGAGCTGGGCAGCCCCAGGACAGAGCTCCTGCCCTTCCCAACGTGCTCTGCCCATCCTCTGCCCTCACAGTGGGTTTGGCTCCTGGGGGAGGTGTGCTGTCATCTCAGCCCCGGATTTGTGTTTGACATGAACTCTGTGGTGGTTTGTGGAGTGCTCCAGACACAGCTGGGGCCAGGCAGGAGAGCAAACACCAGGAATTCCCCGGGCAGTTGTTTGCTTTGGCCACTGGAGGTAAATCTGCAGCTTGCCCTTGGGACCCGAGTGAGAAAATGTGTGCTGGGCATCCCCCTCCCACAGCCGTTCCTGGGGCAGGGCATGTAAACACAGCCCTGAAATAATCATTAGCTCCGTTCTCTTCAGCACAGTGTGCTCAGGAGAAGGAGGTTTCACTCAAGGAGGGGCCCTGGGACAGTGGGTGTGACCATAGGAAAAGGAGATGGTGGTTTTGCTGCATCTGAGAAAAAGCATTGTGGATGCTTCTGCAGTCACCGTGCTTTAAAAATCCCCGTGTGAGCTTTGCCATTCCCTGGGGAACAGAGGGGCAGAGCCAGGAGGAGTCGGGGTGGGGAGCAGCTCCTGCAGAGTCTGTCGCGAGGGGTGGGACAGGGGTGGGCTTTAACTACCCCAAACCAGGCAGAGCTGTGACTCTGAGTGACTCTGTGCCGTGTGCTCCTGTGCCCCCTGTGCCCCCCGTTTTTCCTCAGGCCCAAAGTATCGCGTGGCCATCTCCAGAGTCTGTCTTGAGGGGGTGGGACAGGGGTGGGCTTTAACCACCCCAAACCAGGCAGGGCTGTGATTCTGAGTGACTCTGAGTGACTCTGAGTGACTCTGAGTGATTCTGAGTGACTCTGAGCCCTGTGCCCCCCGTTTCTCCCCAGGCCCAAGTATGGGGCCGGTTCTGGATCTGCAGAGTCTGTCGCGAGGGGTGGGACAGGGGTGGGCTTTAACCACCCCAAACCAGGCAGGGCTGTGACTCTGAGTGACTCTGAGTGACTCTTGAGTGACTCTTGAGTGACTCTGAGTGACTCTGAGTGACTCTGAACCCTGTGCCCCCCGTTTCTCCCCAGGCCCAAGTACGGCGGCCGCTTCTGCCTGGGCGAGCAGCAGTTCTGGATCTGCAGAGTGTGTGCAAGGGGGTGGGACAGGGGTGGGCTTTAACCACCCCAAACCAGGCAGAGCTGTGACTCTGAGTCACTCTGAGTGATTCTGAGTCACTCTGAGCCCTGTGCCCCTTTCTCCCCAGGCCCAAGTACGGCGGCAGGTTCTGCCTGGGCGAGCGGCGGCGGTTCCGGATCTGCAGCGTGCGGCGCTGCCCCCCCGACACTCCCTCCTTCAGGCAGCTCCAGTGCAGCCTCTTCAACCCCAGGCCCTACAAGGGGAAGCTCTACAAGTGGACTCCAGTGCCCAACAACTGTGAGTGGAGCTGTCTTGGTCAGAAGGACAGGTGTCTGACACTTGTCAAAGATTCTCTTTGAAATGGAGAATGTAAACCCCCCCCTCCCTCCAAATTATTGTGATTTTGAAATTAAGGGGCTCTCAGGCAAGGATATGGCAATTAGGAATAACAGTTCTTGACTAGGAAAATTAAAATAGAAATGCAGCATTACAAAGAACAATCCCAACACTGCCAGAGTCAGAATCCAAGCCGACACCCGTCAGTCAGGCAGGGTGTTGGCAGCAGTCCCACTCAATGGTGGCTGCATCCTCCTGCAAGGACAGATGTGGTTCAGCTGGAGCAGTGCTCCTGGAGAAGGTGCAGTTTCCTCTGAAGCTCCAGGGATGATGTGGAAAGGTCCAGCAGGGAGCTTTTCAACCCTGGACACGCTGGGACACGGCGCTGTGAGTGCCTGGGGTTGTGGTTGTGTCCTCTTGGCAGTTCCAGCAGTTCTTAGCTGGCTTCTTTTTCCTTCTGCCTTCACTCAGAGTCAGGATTGAAACATGAGAGATGGATTTTCTTGTTCAGGCCCAGTTGTTTAATTCTTATCTATAGTACAGAGAGTTCTGCAGCACTTCTAGCTAACAAGCTAAAAGTGGGAAAAATGTCAGTAGATCTAGTTACAAAGTCTTTTAAAGGCAAACTATCCAATTAAAAACTAACATCTGTATTATTTATACTTTTGACCCAATAACCAAACACCTGTGACTTGCACTGCAGTACTTTCTAACCAACCAAAAACTACTGCCTGAAACCAAGAAAAAGAAAGAGCAAGAAGGAAAAAGAGCACAGTAGCCCTCATCTTGTCCTGTACTCTAAAATCCCCAATTCCAAACCCTTCCCCATGTGGCATTACACACTTTTATTCAAACTGCACACCAGTGATTCCAACTGCACCACTCAGATTTGGAAGCCTTCTCCAAAGCCCCAGGTCACAAGCAGTGTTCCTTTGGGGGTCAGTGTCAGAAAGCACAGAAAGCTCCAATCTCCCAGGCTCCAGGGTTCCCCCAGCTCTGACTGCAGCCTGCTGCTGCTGTGGTTTGTGTTTGATGTGTCTGAACTGTCCTCAGTGAACCCCTGTTTAGTGTTTGATGTGTGCTCTGTCCCAGTGAGCCCCTGTTCAGTGTTTGATGTGTGTGAGCCCCCTGTTCAGTTTGATGTGTGCCCTGTCCCAGTGAACCCCAGTTTAGTGTTTGATGTGTGTGAACCCCTGTTCAGTGTTTGCTGTGTGCCCTGTCCCAGTGAGCCCCTGTTCAGAGTTTTCTGATGTGTGTGCCCTGTCCCAGTGAACCCCCTGTTCAGTGTTTGATGTGTGCCCTGTCCCAGTGAGCCCCCTGTTCAGTTTGGTGTGTGCCCTGTCCCAGTGAGCCCCTGTTTGTGTTTGGTGTGTGCCCTGTCCCAGTGAGCCCCCTGTTCATTGTTTGATGTGTGCCCTGTCCCAGTGAGCCCCCTGTTTAGTGTTTGATGTGTGTGAACCCCTGTTCAGTGTTTGCTGTGTGCCCTGTCCCAGTGAGCCCCTGTTCAGAGTTTGATGTGTGTGCCCTGTCCCAGTGAACCTCTGTTCATTGTTTGATGTGTGCCCTGTCCCAGTGAGCCCCTGTTCAGTTTGGTGTGTGCCCTGTCCCAGTGAGCCCCCTGTTCATTGTTTGATGTGTGCCCTGTCCCAGTGAGCCCCCTGTTCAGTTTGGTGTGTGTGCCCTGTCCCAGTGAGCCCCCTGTTCAGTTTGATGCGTGTGAACCCCCTGTTTGTGTTTGGTGTGTGCCCTGTCCCAGTGAGCCCCCTGTTTGTGTTTGGTGTGTGCCCCTGTCCCAGTGAGCCCCCTGTTTAGTGTTTGATGTGTGTGCCCTGTCCCAGTGAGCCCCTGTTCAGTTTGATGTGTGTGCCCTGTCCCAGTGAGCCCCTGTTCAGTGTTTGATGTGTGTGCCCTGTCCCAGTGAGCCCCTGTTCAGTGTTTGATGTGTGTGCCCTGTCCCAGTGAACCCCTATTTAGTGTTTGATGTGTGCCCTGTCCCAGTGAGCCCTTTGTTTGTGTTTGGTGTGTGCCCTGTCCCAGTGAGCCCCTGTTCAGTGTTTGATGTGTGCCCTGTCCCAGTGAGCCCCTGTTTGTGTTTGGTGTGTGCCCTGTCCCAGTGAGCCCCTGTTCAGTGTTTGATGTGTGCCCTGTCCCAGTGAGCCCCTGTTCAGTTTGGTGTGTGCCCTGTCCCAGTGAGCCCCTGTTCAGTGTTTGGTGTGTGCCCCTGTCCCAGTGAGCCCCTGTTCAGTTTGGTGTGTGCCTGTCCCAGTGAACCCCTGCGAGCTGCACTGCCGCCCGAAAGCTGAACAGTTCTTTGCCGAGAAGCTGCGGGATGCGGTGCTGGACGGGACCCCCTGCTACGAGAGCAGGGACAGCAGGGACATCTGCATCAATGGCATCTGCAAGGTGGGCACAGGGACACCCTGGGGCACAGGGACACCCTGGGGTGGGGCACAGGAACACCCTGGGGCACAGGGACACCCTGGGTAGTGGGGCACAGGGACATCTGCATCAATGGCATCTGCAAGGTGGGCACAGGGACACCCTGGGACACAGGGACACCCCTGGGGCACAGGGACACCCTGGGGCACAGGGACACCCTGGGATGGGGCACAGGGACATCTGCATCAATGGCATCTGCAAGGTGGGCACAGGGACACCCTGGGATGGGGCACAGGAACACCCTGGGGCACAGGGACATCTGCATCAATGGCATCTGCAAGGTGGGCACAGGGACACCCTGGGATGGGACACAGGGACACCCTGGGATGGGGGCACAGGGACACCCTGGGGTGGGGCACAGGGACATCTGCATCAATGGCATCTGCAAGGTGGGCACAGGGACACCCTGGGACACAGGGACACCCTGGGATGGGGGCACAGGAACACCCTGGGGCACAGGAACACCCCTGGGGCACAGGGACATCTGCATCAATGGCATCTGCAAGGTGGGCACAGGGACACTCCCTGGGGGCACAGGGACACCCTGGGACACAGGGACACCCCTGGGGCACAGGGACACCCTGGGACACAGGGACACCCTGGGGCACAGGAACACCCTGGGGGCACAGGGACACCCCTGGGATGGGGCACAGGGACATCTGCATCAATGGCATCTGCAAGGTGGGCACAGGGACACCCTGGGATGGGGGCACAGGAACACCCTGGGACACAGGGACATCTGCATCAATGGCATCTGCAAGGTGGGCACAGGGACACCCTGGGACACAGGGACACCCTGGGGTGGGGCACAGGGACATCTGCATCAATGGCATCTGCAAGGTGGGCACAGGGACACCCTGGGACACAGGGACACCCCTGGGATGGGGGCACAGGAACACCCTGGGGCACAGGGACATCTGCATCAATGGCATCTGCAAGGTGGGCACAGGGACACCCTGGGACACAGGGACACCCCTGGGATGGGGGCACAGGGACATCTGCATCAATGGTATCTGCAAGGTGGGCACAGGGACACCCTGGGGCACAGAGGCATCTGCATCAATGGCATCTGCAGGTTGGGGCTGAGGCCTCTGCAGGACTGTGTGAGTGCCCTGGGGAGGGAGCAGTGAGTGACTGGGTGTGTGAGTGCCCTGGGGATGGAGCAGTGAGTGACTGGGTGTGTGAGTGCCCTGGGGAGGGGGCAGTGAGTGACTGGCAGTGCTGGGGGTGTGTGGAGTGCCCTGGGGAAGGAGCAGTGAGTGACTGGGTGTGTGAGTGCCCTGGGGAAGGAGCAGGAGTGACTGGGTGTGTGGAGTGCCCTGGGGATGGAGCAGTGAGTGACTGGCAGTGCTGGGGGCAGGTGAGTGCCCTGGGGAGGGAGCAGTGAGTGACTGGCAGTGCTGGGGGTGTGTGTGAGTGCCCTGGGGAGGGAGCAGTGAGTGACTGGCAGTGCTGGGGGTGTGTGAGTGCCCTGGGGGAGGGAGCAGTGAGTGACTGGGTGTGTGAGTGCCCTGGGGAAGGAACAGTGAGTGACTGGCAGTGCTGGGGGTGTGTGAGTGCCCTGGGGAGGGGGCACTGAGTGTCTGGGTGTGTGAGTGCCCTGGGGAGGGGGCACTGAGTGACTGGGTGTGTGAGTGCCCTGGGGAGGGAGCAGTGAGTGACTGGCCGTGCTGGGTGTGTCCCTTGCAGAATGTGGGCTGTGACTACGAGATCGACTCGCGGGCGGTGGAGGATCGCTGCGGGGTGTGCCGCGGGGACGGCTCCACCTGCCACACCGTGCACAAGACCTTCGAGGACAGCGAGGGGCTGGGTAAGGGCTGTCCCCACAGCTGTCCTCACAGCTGTCCCCACAGCTGGGCTGCTGCTGCTCCTTTGGAACAGGGGTTTAATTCCAGCTTGTTGGTTTTTTTTTGGGTAAGACAGCAGGGAGCTCA
>JAPFBE010000887.1:0-21844 GCA_034336665.1 Luscinia megarhynchos | reverse complement strand
CTGTAAGAGTCCGTCTAAAGCCTCTCGTCTGTTCTGCCCAACGACCTCCGCCCGAAGTCTAAGAAGACCCCTCAAACTGCACCTGAAAGGCGCCGGCCAGGAATGGGAGAAACGCCAAGTGACTGTTCCAGGTGGTGCTCATTGGACCAGGACTGGTCTCCCATGAGACTGGTTTACACAACAAGGCTCCCACAGGTGTGAGAACAATGGACTGGTCACAAGGACTGTTGGTGTGCCTGGAGCTTGCCGTAGGGCGCTGCTCTCCAGCAGGCTGCTTGCTGTAGTGACCAGTTTCCACCTGTTTCTTGGAGCAACGATCTCCACATACAATGGTCCACAAGCTCTCCCACCTTCTGGCTAAAGGCCACTCGCTTTGGCCACGAACAATGGTCCACAAGCTCTCCCACCTTCTGGCTAAAGGCCACTCGCTTTGGCCACGAACAATGGTCCACAACCTTCCCACCTTTTGGCCAGAAGCCACTCGCTCTGGAAAGGACTATAAAAGCATCCTCGAAAAAGACCCCTTGGGATCCCCCCAGACGGCAACGGACATCTATTGGCTGGTTCCACGAGGATCGTCTGCCCGTCTTGGTAGCTATAATCCCAATCCCCTTTTCTCTCTCCCTCTTTCTGTCTCTCTCTCTTTCTCTTCGTCCCACTATCGCATTTGGTTGGCACAAATAAAGTGCATTTGTTGCAAGAGCAACTGATTTTGTCCCTTTGTGTGTCTTTTTGCACCCTGAGATTCTTAAAAGAACCTTCACGTCCCCCGCTCTAACTAGGCGGACCGTGACATTTTTGGCGTAGTCGGCTGTTAATTCCCGATACTGGAGGAGTTCAGGTACTCTGTGCACTTTGTAACAGGGGAAGATCCGTGCCATTTCAGCCGCACCTATCCTGTCAGCGAAAGCTGAACAGTGGTAGAAAGCAAGGGAGGTGGCATTGGTTCTTTCCGCAATCTGCACACAGACCCCGGTGTCAACAACTCCGTTTCAGTTATCGGAAAATATTTTCAAAATTGTCTCAGTTGTGCAAAAGATGGGACTTGTGTTGTTGTGAATTGTTGTTTTGATCCCCTAACCCAGGCAGGGAAGACAGGGGTTTGTCCTCAGCTAAAGGCTGGGTGTTTGTTGTTTTGTCCCTAAATAAAGAGAATTGTCCTCAGCGATAGGCTGGGTGTTTGTTGTGTTGCTGTTGACTACTTGGGATTGCGAAGAGACAAGCTGTTTTGTAACTAAGGTAGTACCTCCCAAGTAGTGTGGTCTCTTCACCTGCTCCAGGGACGAGAAGGGAAACACAGTTTCAGCTGTGCTTTTTGTGTAACTTTAAGCGTGCCTTCCTGAGAGCAGTTTTGGTCCCTTCATAAAATGTCTGAAAAAAATAAAGCTGCATTCTACGCCCTGTTAGGTAAACACAATGCTAGACCCTCAGAAGAAGGAGAATTATGGGCTAAAAATAACTGGTTTAATTTAGAAAACGTGGTTGATAGAATACAATCCATCCAAAATGAATCAAAGATCAAACTGAGCAATAATAATAAAACCATAATTTGCTCAATCATAGGCGCTTGCCTGTCAGCTGCGGTAGAATCACGCGCAAAGAAAGCAAGTGAGGAAACTGAAGTGATAAACTCCTTGCAAAGCTTAGTAGAAGCCTTACAAAACCAAGTTGAAACTTTGCAAAACCAATTAGAGCAAGAAAGAAACCGCAACTATTTGTTGCAGCTTTCCCATGCATCACAGCATACAGATACACCAAAGGAAATAGAAGAAAAGGAAACATATCACATAAAGCAAATATACCCCCAGAGAGAATTAGTACACATGCAAAATTGTGGGGAAAATTGCTGCCCTAAATTAAGACCACTTGTTAAAACTGAATATAGTTATCTGAGTCCAGATGACTTTGAACCCCACATGACATATAATGAAATACCATACACTGCTACTGAATTGGCAAAACTAAAGAAGGAATATTCACGTCTCCCCCATGAATCAGAGACAGAATATGTTTTTAGAATTTCTCTCACTGGGGGAGATCAAATCAAATTGAGTGAACAAGAAGCCTCTGGCTATTGGGGACCGGGTGTCTTCTTAACCACGGGAAATACCCATGCTCCATGGTCCCTGACACAGCGTGCAGCCTACTGGGCTGGGGGACTTAGCCCCCTAGAAAGAGGTGATCCCTTAGCTATAATTGGCGGCCCGGATCAACTCTTAGAGAATATTCACAAAGCTGCTTGCTTGCAAATGATACATGAAAGGACTCTAAATGCTAATTACGAGTCTCCAATGCAATTGCCTGTAAAACCAGAAATTATGACACCACTAATTAGAGGTCTGCCTGAGTCACTAAAGCCAACAGCAATAGTTCTTCAAAAAACTATAGCCTCCATTTCTCCAGTAGATCGGCTTGACAGATTTTTAGGCCAGCGACGCCCAAACAGTCAAACCGATTCTGATGATACCTCTGGCTTTTCGCCTAACACCCCCGAACAACATTCAAATAACAAAGTCTGGACATGGGGAGAAGTCGCAGAAGAATTGATAAATTATAACAGAAAATATGGGCTGATAAAACCTTTAGAAGATAAGCCCGAAAAACCTAGAGGGGTCAGACATATTGCCTCCCCTAATGAAAATCCAGGAAGAGTTAAACCACTACACAATACTCATACAAACCGACAAGCACTCTGGCAATTGGGAATTAAAAAAGGAGTACCACGAGAATTGATGGATGGCTTGACACAAGAAAAATTGGCTCAGTTAGTTTCAAACTGGCACTCTCCCAAAGCTTTAATACAAAAAACACCTAAGTTACCTAGTGCACCTTTGATGCAAGCTCCAGGCAGGAAGCCAAAACTCTTCTTTCCACGAGCACCAAGCAGTGAAACATTGCACAAACAAGCAGCTTCCGTTCAATTACACGAAACACAGACACCTCTATCTCAACAACAGGAAAATAAACCAAACCAACAAGCTTTTAAACTAAAAGCTCCGTCCCTAAGCAGTGGGCTTAGGGACGGAGATCACATGCATTTAAGAAAGCTCACAAGAGATCCAACAACAGGTGATTTATTAATTGCTGCAATAGTTGGCCCCAAACGAGTCTTAATAATTTTCGTTGTTGACACAGGCTCAAATAAGTGCTTTAACACACAAACATGCACAAAAAGTGGAGTGGTTCCAAGCAATAGACGCTGCTGGGTCATAAATGCTTTGGGAACTAAAGAAGCCATGAGTATCTCTTTAGTAAAACTCACATTACCAGGGGATGACAACCCAATAGCTACTCAAATGGTAATTGGAGATATCCCAGACAGTTTGATAGGTTTGATTTACTCACAGGAAAACATTGGGAAGATCAAGACGGTAACGCGGTGGTCCTTTGGAGCACCACGCTAAACATCAGGCTGTTACAGACCTAATCGCTCTCCCACCCAGCACAATCACTTCTGTAAACAATATCCTTTGCCCCTCAGGTGCAAAAAGAAGGCATAAAGCCAGTAATTCAAGAGTTAAAGGACAAAGGAGTAATCATTCACACACACAGTCCTTTCAATTCCCCTATTTGGCCTGTGAAAAGCCAAACGGAAAGTGGAGATTAACCGCTGATTATCGACTTTAATTCCAATACTTTTCCCCTCACGGCAGCAGTTCCAAATTTAGCTGAGCTAATACTAACAATCCAAGAAAAGGCACACACATTTATGGCTGTAATAGATGTAAAAGACATGTTCTTTATGATACCTTTACGGCCAGAAGACATGAATCGCTTTGCTTTCACATGGGAAGGACAACAATACACTTTCACTAGGCTACCTCAAGGGTACCGACACTCTCCCACTTTAGCCCACCATGCATTGGCTCAAGAGCTAGAAACTATATCCAAACCTGATACAGTAGCTGTGTATCAATACATTGATGATGTATTGATTGCAGGAGAAGAAAAAAGTGGAAGGTGTTCAAGAAAAAATAATCTCACACCTAGAAAACCTTTGGCTTGCAGATCCCTCCAGAGAAAATACAGAAACCCTCACAGGAAGTCAAATTTTTAGGGATTTTTCTGGAAGGGCGAATGACATGCATTCCACCAGACACACTAACCTCACTAGATCAGATTAAAATGCCTGAATCTAAAAAGGAACTTCAACAAGCTTTAGGGTTATTAGTATTTTGGAGAAAACACATTCCTGATTTTTCAATAATTGCCAGGCCCCTTTTATAATCTGTTACGTAGCGTTAAAATGGGATTGGTGCCCAGCTCAGGAGGAAGCATTACAATTACTGATTTTTGAGCAGCCAGCCCATCAGGCCCTAGGTCCCATTCACCCAACAGATCCTTTCCAGGTAGAATGGGGTTTTGCTTCTTCAGGGTTATCTGTACACATATGGCAGAGAGGTCCGGAGGGGCCTACCAGGCCTGTCAGTTTCTACTCCCGTAGTTTTAAGGATGCTGAAAAAAGATACACAACTTGGGAAAAAGGGCTATTTGTTGTTAGTTTGGCTTTGATTGAAGTAGAAAAAAATCACGAGACAACAGCCAATTGTATTAAGAGGTCCTTTAGTAATTAAACAGTCACACTCTGGGACCCCTCCTCCAGAGGGTTGCCCAACGGCCTCTGTGAGAAAATGGTATGCTCAAATTGAACACTATTGTCACATCTTCTCAATCACTGAAGGCGCTGTTAAAAATTTTGTCAATACAAGAAACAGAGAACTTGAACAGCAGCCAGGAAAAACCCGGCTTCAGTGATTAAGGTAGCCCCCTCCTTCTCGCCCGAAAGCAGACCTGAGAATGCCTGGTTTACTGATGCCTCAGCCAAGAGAAGGAAAAGTGTGGAAATACAGTAGCTGTAGCCTTACACACTTCCTCAGGTGAGAAGATCATCACTGAAGGAGAAGGCAGTGCTCAGATAGGAGAACTTACAGCTGTTTGAGTGTTTTCCAAAAGGAAAAACAAAATACTTCCCTTATTTGCATTTATACAGACTCTTATGCTGTTTTTAAAGGTTGTACCGAGTGGTTACCATTCTGGCAACAGAATGATTGGGAAGCTAATAGGATTCCAGTGTGGCAAAAGGAAAAATGGCAAGACATCTTAAAAAATTGCAAGTCAGGGAAATTTTGCTGTTGGGTGGGTAGCTTCTCACCAGACAGACGGAATCCAGCAGGAGAATGGAATAACAAAGCTGATGAATTAGCTAGACTAAGCCCCCTGAAAAGGGGAAAGAAATTGTTGAGGATTGGGAACGGTTGCTGGAGTGGTTAAGCATGTTAAAAGACAACACACAGGTGCAAAGGATTTGTACAAAGAAGCTCATGCTCGAGGTTGGCCTGTTACCAGAGAGATGTGTAAAACTTGTGTATCAGCTTGCGAGCAGTGTCGCGAAACGGCTGGAGAGACATCCTTTAGAGGGATGACCCACATTACACCTGAGAGGGGGAAAAGGTTTATGGGATGCATGGCAGATAGATTATATCGGTCCTTTTAGGCCCCTCAGGAGGCAAATACTTTGTGCTGGTGGGGGTTGAGATAACATCAGGATTAGTACAGGCCGAGGCCTTTGCCGGGCTACAGGAGAAAATACTGTCAGAGCATTACAGATATGGTTCGCACTTTCCCAAAACCGCAGGAAATTCAATCAGATAATGGGTCTCACTACGGCTAAAGTAGTGCAAGAATGGGCACAGAGTGAAGGAATAAAATGGGTATTCCATACCCCTTACTATCCTCAAGCCAATGGAATTGTAGAAAGGACCAATGGTCTCCTGAAACGGCTTCTGAAACCACAGGAAGGGAACTGGGATGGACGATTGACCAAAGCTGTACAAGGTGTAAAATGAGAGGTGGGGGTAAATGGATGCCCCGAAAATCAATGCTTTTTTGTCCCAAAGCCCCAACCATAGTTCCTTCCATTAAAAGGACCAGCTAATCCTCTAAAAAATATAGCTCATTACCCTGGGCAACCTGTTTTAGTAGACCTCCCTATGGTGGGAAATGTACCACTTGTGCTGAAAACTCCTTTGAATAAATTTGCATGGGTAGCATCTGATGCTGTGGGAAAACAACATCGGATAAATACCCGTTGGATTATACCATCATTTTAACACCTTGCCACTAGATGGCAGATTTTCTTGTGCTTATAATTGCAGGTGAACTCCGAGGGACACTTCAAGTGACATGAAAGCCAGATAACCATGTTGACATTAATAATACTCCTCTACATCCTACCATACCTGCATGGCCAAAGTCCAGCTGAATGGCCATGGACACATGCCATTCTCAGGTACACCAGTACTTACGGATCCCACCCTGCAGGTCGTCCAAACCTAGCCGTAATCGTAGTGTTGCATGACTCGGAGGCGTACCATCAAAACGGTGAATGGAAATGGGATCGAAAGGACTGGATTCGAGTATTAACTGGTATAGTTGGGGAGAAAATTGAGGTAGGATGCAGAAAGGTAGAGGGATTCTCTCACGAAAAGGTCACATCCATCACTGTATCTGGAAACCTTTTGAAACCAGACATAACAAGTGGCTTGCACCCCTACGTCACAAAGAAACTCTGTCCCGGTACTGACTGGAACTGCACCATGCAAATCCCCTTTATAGTATGTTGTCGGCAGGATAAGATTGGCAACTACACCTTTGATCCTAGTAACAACAATGTTGAAGTCACCAAGCTTTGTAAGCATGAACCTACTGACTGCTGGCACAATTTTACCTTAACTAAATCAGTCTTCGTGACATGCAATTGGAAAAATAAATCAGCAGATCCGTCAGGCTTGAAAGGCTTGAGTTACAAATTCAAAATAAATGTTCTGGCACAACCTGTATTAACTGCAGTAATTATATACTCTGGTATGCAGTCTTCCCTAGTGCTGGATAGCAAAAATAAAGTTTTTCCTCCCTTTACAATAACAAAAGGTTCTGATGTTGCTATCCGATGTGAATTAATGGTTGAATCTTTTATCGAACCCATGAACAGTTTTGCCATAGGACCCCATGGCCGTGTGTTACATTGTGAGGATTTAAATCAGAATTGTTGGCTGAACCTAACTAATGTGCAATCTCCTCACAAAGTAACATGTGGTGAGAATCACACTAAACACTGGGGAAAACTTAATATCAATGTTGTAATGCCTATTGCACCCACTACCCAACCACCGATTGTGCCGAAGCCAAGAATTTATGAAATTGGGCCTTACATAATTAAGAAAACTGGACAACAACAAATATTATTTAACCCGGCATGGTCTCTTAAACAAGTTAAATTATTGATGCAGAACAATGTTTCGGAAATTCAACCAAAATGTTCACCTTTTTTACAAACTTCGTTTCAGGGGTGGACTACCTGGTTGCGGAAGCGGACCCCTTCCAAAAAACGCATGGCAAGAGACACAATCGGTGTTCTGGGGACAGGTTTGGGAATTCTAAACAGCATTGATTCAGAGGTATTAATGAACAAATTGGTTGCCACCACCAGAGACTTAACCAAATTGAATCAACCCTTGCAGTCCTCTTTGACAGCACTGGGGACGCAACAGTGGTTACTATCAAACATTTTACCGGATTGGGAAAAGGCAAATGTAAATGATCACAAATTGATAATTGATGCTCTTGGTGCTGTTCAAGATAACATATCCCTAGCCCTCAGTTGTATCCAAGCACAGCTGTGGATGCAAACTGTGGTAGCGTCAATTATAAGGGAAGGGGAAGAAGGCATTTTCCCTACCGAAATCCGGACAATAATTTGGGACAATGCTAATGATTTTGAAAAGAAGTTTCAGTCCTGGTGGAATTTGGTAAATTTTACCTACAACCCCAGTACAAATACAGCCACGGCCTATGTGTTGACAATACACAACGCTTCAGTGCATTTGATATACCCTATCATTGCATTAGGATTAAATCATGATGGAACTGTTCTCTATCCTTTCGAGCATAGAGAATGGGCCCGTCAAATTGGTGAGAAATGGCAAACTGTTAATTTGGAATCTTGTATTGTTCGGGAGCAACAGGGTTTCATTTGTGAAAGCAATGCCATTGTGGCCCAAGACATCTGTTTAGATACAGAGCAAAATATCTGTCATTTTGAAATACACCCTGACGAGACTCCTGCAACGGTACTAGTGTACATAGGTAATGGATGCGTGTGTGTTAGAACTGCTTGTAGCTTAGTGATTATAGAAGATGAAGCAATGAATTTAAGAAATCATTCAAATTTTTGTGTTTGTAATTTTACCAGGATTAGAGGCTGTGATTTTTCCTACACTGTTCCTGTTATGTCTTATTACCTTTTGCGATCCAATTTCACACTGATTCATCAGTTAGCGCCTGCTCTCATTGGTATGAACCTCACTTTGGTTAAACAACTGTTGTTTCACCAGGACTTAAATGGAATTTTAAGAAAGATCAAGGAAAATGGACAAAAAACCCTGGTGACAGTTCATCATGATGTGAAGAAGATACATCAGGTTATAGAAAGGGTAAAAGGGGACGCTGAACACAGGTGGTGGGATACTCTTTTTGGGTGGTCACCTACTGCTACCGGCATCCTAAACAAATTGTGTCATCCCATTGTTGTGCTTTTGATTTTAATTTTTATTAGTTTTGTCTTGTCAGCCATTCTATACATCCTGAATTGGAAAATAATAAAACGGATGACACGACTGGCATCAGCAATGGAAGCACATGATCTGATTGCTATACCATCTGCCAAAGATACTCCCAAGGTCATCGACACTAGACCAATTACACGGGCAGCAAGAGTCAGGCCATTAACACCAAAATGTTAAGTTTTAATTGAAAATGGTTTTGGAAAAAATTAATTGTATTAACCAATAAAATGATCAATATTAATTTGTTTTAATTTTGTTTGCTTAAATTGTTTAAATTTTAATTGTTTTAAATTGTTTGAATTTTTATTTGAAAGTTATTTTATTGATTTGTTTTATTGATTTGTTTTGTATAAACTGTTTGATTTTATTGATTTTGTATTGATTTGTTTGTTTAAATTGTTTAATTTGAAAGCTATTTGATTAATTTGTTTGATTGTTTAAACTATAAAGGATTGTTTTATTAATCAATTATGCACTATTATTTTTCCTGTTTTTCCTTCCTTTCTCTTTTCCTCTTTCCCCTTCCCTCCATTTTCTGTCCCCCTTTTCCGGGATATGCTACCAATGACGGGTCCTGAAGACAACGCCACAACATCATGCTGATGGAGTTTCTCGGCGACGCTCGTTGGTCACGGGGTGGTGTAAGAGTCCGTCTAAAGCCTCTCGTCTGTTCTGCCCAACGACCTCCGCCCGAAGTCTAAGAAGACCCCTCAAACTGCACCTGAAAGGCGCCGGCCAGGAATGGGAGAAACGCCAAGTGACTGTTCCAGGTGGTGCTCATTGGACCAGGACTGGTCTCCCATGAGACTGGTTTACACAACAAGGCTCCCACAGGTGTGAGAACAATGGACTGGTCACAAGGACTGTTGGTGTGCCTGGAGCTTGCCGTAGGGCGCTGCTCTCCAGCAGGCTGCTTGCTGTAGTGACCAGTTTCCACCTGTTTCTTGGAGCAACGATCTCCACATACAATGGTCCACAAGCTCTCCCACCTTCTGGCTAAAGGCCACTCGCTTTGGCCACGAACAATGGTCCACAAGCTCTCCCACCTTCTGGCTAAAGGCCACTACGGCTACCTAACAATGGTCCACAACCTTCCCACCTTTTGGCCAGAAGCCACTCGCTCTGGAAAGGACTATAAAAGCATCCTCGAAAAAGACCCCTTGGGATCCCCCCAGACGGGCAACGGACATCTATTGGCTGGTTCCACGAGGATCGCCTGCCCGTCTTGGTAGCTATAATCCCAATCCTCTTTTCTCTCCCTCTTTCTGTCTCTCTCTCTTTCTCTTCGTCCCACTATCGCATTTGGTTGGCACAAATAAAGTGCATTTGTTGCAAGAGCAACTGATTTTGTCCCTTTGTGTGTCTTTTTGCACCCTGAGATTCTTAAAAGAACCTTCACGTCCCCCGCTCTAACTAGGCGGATCGTGACAGGGTCCAACCTCTTTCTTGTGTCCGCACGGCAGTGTGTGTAGTGAGCAAGACTTGGAAGGGGCCTTCATATTTAGGAGATAAAGGAGTGTGAGTCCAGGATTTAACAAGAACCCAATCCCCTGGGCTAATCTGGTGGGCATTTGAGTCAAGCGGGGAGGTCTGGGGTAAATAAGCTCTCTTTTTAAGAGACTGTATGGTTTTTCCAATGACTTTTAGGTACTCTCGGGTTGCAGCTTCTTCCTCTAAGTAATTTGCTGAACTGAAGGGGGCAATTAAGAAGGGGAGCCCAAACATAATTTCATAGGGGGAGACCCCTATGTCAGCACGTGGCCTTGTTCTAATATGCAATAAGGCAAGGGGCAAACACTGGAGCCAATTCATTTGGGTTTCTTCAATTAATTTTGTTAACACATTTTTTAGGGTTTTCAACGGAGCATTCACGAACCCTACTCCACCAGCTATCCCACCCATAGGAACTTCCCTAAGTGGGAATAGTTTTTCTGCCCTTGTTCTAGACCGTGTATTACAGTAGGGCCCTTCCGTTAGTTTCCCACTTGGCATGTAGGTAGATGTCTTTTGGCTATTACAAGGTACGTTACTATCTGTTGGGGACAGGTTTAACTCCCAACTGGAAGGGGGTGAGGGAACTGCTATTGGTGGAGGTGCAGGGATCAAACTACCGGTAGGGGTTAGGGAGGGTGGAGGAGGTTGAGGCAATGGTAAGGTTGAGGGCGAAGGTGTGGGGATGGTGTTTTGATTCAAAACTGGGGTGTTAGGTGGTAGAGAAGGACAAGTCCCAGAGGATTTGGGCTGAAGGGGAATTGAGAGTTCAAGTGAAGATGGATGAGGAAATGTTAATGGCAGAGGCAAGGATCTTGGTAATGGTGGAGGTAAGGAGCTTGGTAGAGGATTGAGAGGACAAGGGGGAGGGGGAGGAGGTAGGTTATCAAGGGGATCCCAGTTTTTAACCTTTTCCCTTTCCTGCTCTTCCTTTTTTTGCTCTTGTACTTTACATATTCTTACAGATTCTTTGTTTATAGTGTTAGTTTCCCAACAGGCTGCATACTGAAGTTGCTCAATATTAGAACTCTCCCAAGTTTTTAAATGCTGGTTTAATAGGGAACACATCCATGGGTCTTGGGTTCCATACCAGGGCCATTGTGCCGGTAGATTTAACTCAGGCCACACTTCTATACAATAGTGGATCATTTTAATTTTATCTAGATTCTTTGTGGCCTCCCGGGTGTCCCATTGATTTAACATTATTGCCAGGGGACTGTCAGGGGGAATGTTCTTTCCCTTTCCCTTTCCTTTTTTAGTGCTTCCACTACTTTTGCTCATGCAACTTCCCATGGCTGTGGTTTCGATTAGGCCTAAAAGAAATTCTAAGGTGCCTCTACCCAAACAGAAGATTAATGACAGGCAACACAACACACAACTTTTAACAACTAAAAATAATTTGGCCTTTTCTAAATTATGATATAAATTCCTTTTCACAGAAAGTTGTAAGGTGCCCCTACTCGAAAGGAAATTACTGACGGGCAATAAAACTGTTAAGAGAACGAACCGGTTTTTTTACGACACTTACTTCACACTCACCCCACAGCCCTTTCAAAACAGTCGGACTGTCACCTTTTTCCTTGGGGTTAGGTCCCAACGGGGCTTGCAGTTACCGCTTGCCCCTCCCTACACCCCTAGTGGATTGGAGTTAGGTCCCAACGGGGCTTGCAGTTACCGCTTGCCCCTCCCTACACTCCAAGTAAGAACTGGGACAGAGCCGGTCTCTAGCGGGGCCCCGGTCACCCCCTCCCTCTACTCTTCCCAGCTATTGGTGGGAGTTGGGTTAGGTCCCAGCGGGGCCCGGATACCCCTTCCTAAACCCTCGTCCCTGGGGGCTCGGTCCTAGCGGGGCGCCGGCTGCCCCTTCCTACACCCCCCTCCTAAAGTTAGGCCTACCAGGGTTTGCGTCGCTTGCCCCAGGCCAACCACTACCACGTGCCACACACACGAACAACCCTAGCCCACCGCACGCCCGGTGATCTAGGGGGGGGTGCTACTACCCCAGGAGGCGCCTCTTTCAACCTCCAGGCCTTGGTAGGCCTCACTCGCTTCCCCCTTTTCCCGGCCGGCCCCCTCGCGGGAGTCCGGAACCGCGGTACTCAGGGGTCCACACTCGCTTCGGGGGTCTGAGCTACCAGCCCCCGTCTCATCCACACCACACTCGCTCGCCTCCCGTGCCCGCCACCGGTTTACTTACCGGCGCTCCAGGCGTTGTCCTGGTCCCGCGCTGCTCCGGGTCCGGGGTGGCCAGCTGACCCAGAGGGCCTCTTCGGGGTGGCGCCTCCCCCTCCGACGTCCTTTTCTGGGCGTGGCCTATCCCGGACGAGCCCCCAAACTGTAATAAACACGCGCGGGCCGAAGCCTTTATTAAATGCCAGCTCTTTTATTTAATGGGGGTCGTAGGGAGGCCCGACGCCTGCTGCTGCTGCCAGTTCAACGCGGAGAGGAGGTTCTCGTGCAGTCCTGTCCGAGGGCAGGAATGGGAGTTCCAACCTCACAGGCACGTCCAGAACTCTGAGAGTGGCTCGTTGGTCCAGGGGGTCACTACCGTTGGTCGCTCTTTAAATAACTGTGAATAGATGGTTGTGGAGACAGAGATGGCTCGCAATGACCCATGGCATGGCTCGCTGATCAGTGTAGTTTAGAGGTTTAATTTTGGTTTTAGCTCACTGTTCTTGGGGGTTCTGCTCCATGCGGGAACTTCTAGCAGCGATGGTGTCTGGGAGTCCCGACGAATTTACATACCAGGCGTTGCTGTTTTTGATGGACAGGCAGCAGCAGGACCGGAAATGAGGTAGGAGAAAGGGCGGAAACAGGAAGCAACTGGGACAAGGGAACACCATAAACTGGGTTTTGAGGGTAAACTAGGGATTTTACACTTAACTAGGGAGGGTAATACATTAGTAGTGATTGAAGATGAAACCAGAACCACACAGGACAGATAACAAGCAAGAACCACAATTCAAACGAGGCAACTAACAATTTTAACTCTTTAACTGTTCGAACCCATCCACCACAACAACGACACATTTGACAGCCTCTTTTCCTTCCCTTGAGGAGAAAGCTGAGAGCAGCCCTGGCCATGCATCACCATCTGTAATTTGAGTTTCTTGGGAATAGAATTTCCTTAGTTCTTGGTGTATTGATCGAAGAATTTGCTTTGCAGACTCATGTTCTGATTTTTGACTCTTCCATCATCATAATTTTAGCTTTTCGTTTGCTTAGCCATATTTGAAATGCTAGTTTGTATTGTCGAATTTATGATTTTGATTAAACAGGGGGAACAGACAGGGAAAAAACAAAAAGCTTATAACCGCACCTACAATTAGAAAGGCTGCCTTTTTCCACCACTTGGTCTTAAATGACCAAAAATTATCCCCACCAGCTTGAGCTTACTAAGGGGGTCCATTTTTGAGCACCTACATAGGCCACTTCCATGTATTTCTTTAGAGATGTTACTGGATTACTTCACTTTTTATCGTCTATTTCCCAGACAGCATTCCGATGTATTGAATTTTCCACATATTCCACCTCTCATTTGCCAGCAAGTAGTCCACTGCAAGTCTGGATTTGGTAAACTACTGCTCTGGTTTGGGTCAGTTGGTCACTGATATAATCTGAGGCCAAGGCAGTTTGATTTGATATTACTTTCTAGCACTTCCTGAAGCCGCATAATTCGGTTTAGCATATAAATTGGGGTACGATATCCCCAGGACCCATCCTGTGCCCAGGTAGCTGGTCCATAAACTTCAATAATCCGCCCAGGTGTCCAAACTTCTCCTTTCCACTTTTGGATACCACCTATATCAATTACACTTCTTCTTTTTCGGTTATTTTTAAGTCATCATATAAAGGGACTCCTAATTTAGCACCTGAATTTTTGGGGAGTAGGAAAAAGGCCGGGCTTAATGATTCCTATTGTGCAGCTTCCCAAACCAATCTCCAGGAAGATTGGTATATGCAGTATTTCCACATATCCAAAAATATAAATGTTTAGGCGCTTCCCAAAAATGTTTCATTTGTTTCTGTTGGACATTCCCAATATTTGGATAATTCTCTTATTTCCCAGAAGGGATTTATTTGCTTTTCTGCGCATTCATACAAATTATACCCTTCGTGGATAGATACATCCTTTTTCTTTTTTGTTCACAGACCAATATTTGCTTGGCTCTTTAGGGATCCACTTTAGTAATTGAATTTTTTGTAGTTAGGTATCTTTTGCATGCCATGGTTCCTGCCAAATGTTTTTGTATGGGTTTCCTGCTCTCTTTTATACATTCTTCCAATTATCTTATATTTTAGAATTCCATTGTTCCTCTTCTTTTGCCTTTGACTCCTGCACGTTTGTGTTTGCACTTCATTTGTTTCCATTTTAAGATTTCCTAAGCTTTTTAAGCTAATTCCTCCTTCCCAAGGCCAAATTTCTCTTGACATTTGTGTGTTTCCACATGCCAGCAATTTGTTATGTCTCAGCTCTTCACTAATTCTTTCAGCTAAATCTATGAACGAAATTTTGTCCCATAGGACATTTCCCACCCATTTTCCTTTTTGTAGCTACTACTTCAATTGTTTTTCCTTAACCGAAATCTATTAGTTCTTTTTGGTTTCCTTTATGTTCAAACAAAACCAGGCTTCTCCTGCAGGACACTCCTCAAAGTAAGCGTAGCGAGGTGTCAGGTGTTTTAGCAATCCAATAAGTCTTTCCACTCTCCCGACAGGCTGTAGTTATTTGGGAGTTAATATTAAAACAGCTTCGATTTATGTTAGTATGGACTCTGATTAGTGACCCCAAAGTTTCTCCATCATAAAGTGGGTGGTGGAAGACATAGTGCACTTTGCACTTCTGCCTCCTTGTGAGAGATTACATTGCTTTGTGAACAAGGCCATCAGAAATTCCTCCCAGGAGTCCGGTATGAACCTCTCTGGGTCTCACCCTGGTCTTGCACTCCAGGTGGAGATTCCTTTGGGTAGAGCAAACCGCTCTCCAGAGTTTTTCCACTTTTTTCCCGTGGCTGTTTAATTAATGGCTTTGGGGGATGCTCTGCAGGAGAACTGGGCTCCACATATTGTAACTGGGGTTCTGATTCCAGGGAATTTAGAGGGACTAGGTGCTATTTAGAGCTTGGGAGAAGAATGTATGGGCTTACAACATGGATTGCACTCCAAACTGATACAAAACTTGTCATTCTACAACTTATTACCTTTTAACTTTAACGGATTTAGCAACAGCAAGTAGAGTAAACCAGTGGGATTTAACCTGGTACAAAGTTATCTCTGAACCTTTCAGTAACCGCAGTAACTGGCATGAACCGTTTTAACTGTCACCTGCTTTCCTCTTTTAAAAAGCAAGTCGGAGACCTGTAGGGCTCTTAGCCACAGTCCATTCATAGGAGTTCCTGGGCTGGAATATCACTGGGACTTGATTCTAGCCAGTGGGAGCGGACAGGGACGCTTTATTTCATGGAAATGTGGGTCCAACCTCTTTCTTTGTGTCCGCATCGGCAGTGTGTGTAGTGAGCAAGACTTGGAAGGGGCCTTCATATCCTAGGAGATAAAGGAGTGTGGAGTCCAGGATTTAACAAGAACCCAATCCTAGGGCTAATCTGCGGGCATCACAGGAGCCAAGCGGGGGAGGTCACAAGGGTAAGTAAGCTCTCTTTTAAGAGGGCCTGTATGGTTTTTCCAATAACTTTGTGGAACACTCTCGGGTTTGCAGCTTTACCCTCTAAGTAATTTGCTGAACTAGAGGGCGACTACATGAAGGAGCCCAAACATAATTTCTCATAGAGGTCCCTATATGTCAGCACGCGGGTCTTGTTCTAATCCTGCAATAAGGCAAACGACACTGGAGCCAATTCATTTGGGTTTCTTCCACTAATTTGCTGCCCACATGTTTGCCCATTCTTTCCACTCCTTCCGGAGCTTTTAGTGCCCACGGAGTATGCACCTCCATTTAATTCCCGGTGGGGGCTTCACAATGGTGTAGTAATCGGGAGGTAAAGTGTGGGCCTCTGTCGAAATCGATGTTGTTAACCAATCAGTATCAAAGGGGATAATTTGTTCTAGAATTATTTTTACTGACCACCTCCGATGTTTCCTTTTACTGCTGGGAAGGCTTCCCACCCAATAGGGTGAGATGGTCTACCTGCCTAGCTAATAAGTGTTTATGCTTTGGACTGGGGGCATCTGCTAAGCACCCATTTGAATGCTTTTTGAGAAATGGCCTTGAACTAGTACTGTCTTCCTCCGAGGTTCTCCTGCCCCTACGCATTACTTTCTGATTAGGCGCTTTGGATGATTAGGCATCCCTTTGTTATTGCCTTCGGCTAGGTCATATGTCTCCGGACACAGAAATTTTCTTTAGAAAATGATCGCGATAATCACCCAAGAACTCAGTGGGTTGGTTCCATGCTATTTCTGACAACAATCTCCGTGCTGAGTGCCTTATTCAGAAACTTTAGCCCTGTCTGACGTGCACTCCCCGTCTCTTGGCGTAATTCCAGGATCACATGCATGCTTTAACTCTTTTCACTGAAAAATAGGCTCCTCTTTTTCCGGTTTCCTGGGATACATCATTTTAACTTTCTAAGATCTTTACAGGCCTTTCTCTGAGACTTAAGGTGGCCTCCCTTAGCCATTTGGTCAGCACACGCTAGACTCTCTTTCTTTCAGCATTTTCCTCTTTGGTGTCTTTATATATGTACTCATGCACTTTCAGGTATTTTAAGTAAAGATTCCAACACTAACTTTATTAAAATCTTTGTAGTATTAGATATCTTTTCCCTACTGAGTTTAGATAGCCACGCTCTTTGACGCCAGATCGTCATGGACCACAAACGCTGTAGCGATATCCTTTGAGTCTGCTTTGTAGATGGTTCCCCTGTTCCCCTCTCTAGCAGGTCTGACATCCTTTTTAAGGCATAAAGTTTCGCAGCATTGGCTGGACCACCAGAGGGTAGCCTTTGTGCCAACACTTCTGTGGTTTTTGCCCTTTGCTCCTTCCAATTACAGCATACCGGATGCTCTCTTCCCATGTATTAATTTCTTTTTGATGACCCATCAATGAATAATGCGTTTTCCTGTGAGTAATATGGTATACCTTTCAGGGATTACCCTCTTACTTTCGGTACTCGAAAATTTATAAGTTCCAGGCGAATTGTCGCTCCAGTTCCTGTAAAGGTTCTCCTGAAAGAAACTGAACTGGGTTTAGGCTCTGGAGGTGACTAACGTTGGGTTGTCATGTAGTCATTAATATGAGTTTCATATTTTTAATATTCTAGCCTTTCCGCTAACCACCGTTGAGCTCCTTGGACTTTAGGATCTGTTTTGATGTCATGTGGGTATGCACTTTGTGATTTTTCCTTGCAGGCGTTGCTTTGGGCATCACTCCTATTAGGGTAACTGCGGCTGCAAACCGCTTGAAGAGCATGATGACCCTTTGCCTTACTGGATCTAACAACTCTTGGAAGAAAGGTAAAGCTATTGGTTTTCGGCAAGCCTCCCCCATTCTTGATGCTAAGTACTGCCCTGGTAGCGCTCTGTACTGTAATATGACAAACTCAAGCTCCTTTTAAGGTCGGGCAAACTTAGGACTGAATAGCTGGATGATTTCTTTGAATGTTTATCTAATTGCTCTTCATCTTTAGGTACGCAATTGATGTTTGGTTCTGGAATCCTACTAGCTTGTCATAGGAGGAATTTAACACTTTGAGGTGTATTTTGTCTAACCGTACTCTGCAATAACTCAAAGAGACCCAAAAAGTTTCCTTACATCACGTTTCTGCGTTTTTGGGGTTGGTATAGATAGAATTCTGAGATTCTTTTCTGGACTTAACCTTTTTGCATCCTTTCCTTAATTATGTGACCAAGAAAACAACTTCAGACCTCAACAAACTTCGCAATCGTCCGGAATGCCAACCCCTCGTCAGAAGAATTTTAGGAGATTGATACTAGTTACTTTGCTTGGTCTTGTTCTTTCCCAGAGATTAGCAATCGTCTACATGTTGGAGGAATTTTGCAGACTTCATTTTCCGGAGCGGAACTGCTCTAATACCTCTAAAGCTTGCCGGAAAAGATTTGGGGGATTGAAATCCTTAGGTAATGGGTCCATCTTAACTGCTGTTTCCTGTTTCATCTGGATGTTGTTCCCATTCGAAAAGCAAATAATCGGCATTCCCTCGGCCAGCGGGCATGCCCAAAGGATAAATCTTACCCAAATCTATGATAATGACATGCTCTCTTGGGATTTGTCAGGAATTATAGGGTTGGGCACGACAGGATGCCTGTGTGGTTCTTTATTAATTTCCCTCAGATCCTGGAGCTGCAGTCTGTATTGCCATTTGCCTTTTTAACTGCTAGTAGGTGTGGCCAGAAACATACGCTGGTTTCTAAGATACCTCTACTAATAGATGTTCTGCTGGTGCTGACCTTTTCCTTTAGAGACTGGGAATTATTGCTTGAATTCTGATGGGGGGAGTTTCTGCCTGCATTTTGTATAGTTGTTCATTGAATTTTAGGATGTTTTGAAACCACTTTTTTCTTCCTTTGCCCGCTACTTGAAATTAATTTTCAGCTATATCTCAGCTGAGTCAACTTCATTATGTGAACTATCATTTTTTTTCCATCCTTTGGGATGACTGCCACTTCGTTGAATTTGGAGATCCCTCCCCAACAAGTTCTTTTCTAAATGGGAAGTGATCAAGTCCGCCACACACGTCTAGAAATTTCCTTTATTTCCACCTTTTTCTAATTATGGCGGCCTTGAATGAAACTCCCTTCTGCCCTATTACTTCACAAGTTCTATTACTTATATTAACTCCTGCCGGAGTTCCTTTGAAGCTGGATCGATTGACTCCTGTATCAGCCAGAACTCAAATAAATTCCGAGGACCGTCCAGATTACCAAGGGGCTCCTCTTGATGGTCCATGAGGGTCCCCTATTGGATGGGCCCGACACCTAATCATCACCCTTTAAAGTTTCCTAGGTGTCTTGCTCCCCTAAGCGATGAAACTGTCTAGAGGCACCACTTCTTTATGTAATCCCGACAGTAAGTAACACCTTCTCAATTTGAAACTTCCCATTTTTTCACATTATGGCTATTTTTACTCACTTCAGGATGTCTCTGGATCCCTGTAGGCACAGGTTTGGGGTCTTCCCCATTGGGTTTGAATGGCCCTCCTAGTTGAATCCCATATTTACCCCCACTGCATTCCCTGGCTACTGCACTGTATAGCATCCTAAACAGCTTTCACCTCTCTTCTCAAATACACTTTTTAAGGCCTCTGGTAAATCATTAATTCCTTTTCTTGCCAGTCCTCAGAGTTTCTGAACCAGCTTCTGATATCAGGCCAGCTCACCAAAATAATACTTTTAATATTTGGCCTTCAGAATCAGGTCTATATTGGAATAAAGTTGGAAGTTTCTTTTAGTCGATTAGCCAGGCTGCGAGGAGTCTGTATGCTCTCATGCTCAATAAAGCTAAGTTGGTGTTGCTAGAAACAGACTCTTTTATTCTCTGATTATTAAAGACCTATAATCACTCCTGTCTTCTTCCCCTTCTTGCCAGTTAGGATCCCACCCGGATCTACTAGGGTAATTTTCAGGTCACGAACTGGTCCCTGTCTATTCTCTCTGTCCCAGATCGTAAGGCTGCTGCTTTCATTATCCTCTGGACCTCCTCGAGGCTAAATGGCATGTTATGGTAGGTTCATCTCTCCCCAGAGTATGAATGTTGCGATTCCTAGGAATTGGTCCACCTGATTTGAAATACCCACCGGGTTATCCACTAAACTTCCTTCTTGGGCCCCGGACTTGGATGCGATCGCGGAGCATTCACGAACCCTACTCCACAGCTATCCCATTGGAACTTCCCTAAGTGGAATAGTTTTCTGCTGTTAGGCCATTATTATTGTTGGTGTCCGTTAGTTTCCCTTAGCATGGGGTAGATGTCTTTTGGCTATTACAAGATCGTTACTATCTATTTGGGGACAGGTTTAACTCCCAACTGGAAGGGGTGAGGAACTGCTAATGAGTGGAGGTGCAGGGGATCAAACTTCAGGTAGGGACAGGAGAATTGGAGAATTGAGAGCCAAAGTAAGAGTTGGGGCGAAGGTGTGGGGATGGTGTTTTGATTCTGGGGTGTGGAGTGGTAAGAAGGACAAGTCTCAGAGGATTTGGGCTGAAGGGGAATTGAGAGTTCAAGTGAAGATGGATGAGGAAATGTTATGTAGAGGCAGGAGCTTGGTAATGGTGGAGTAGGGAGCTTTGGTAGAGGACTAGAGAGGAACTAAGGAGGAGGAGGGTAGGTTATCAAGGGATCCCAGTTTTAACCTTTTCCTTCCTGCTCTTCCTTTTTGCTCATACTTTACATATTCTTTAGATTCTTTGTTTATAGTGTTAACAGTTTCCCAACAGGCTGCACTTTTGAAGTTGCTCAATATTAGAACTCTCCCAAGTTTTTTTAAATACTGGTTTTAATAAAGGAACATCAGGTCTTTGGGTTCCATACGAGGCCATTTAATGAGTAAATTTAATGGGCACACTTCTATACAATAATAGTGGATCGTAATTTTATCTAGATTGTGGCTCAGATTGTCCCATTGATTTAACAATTATTGCCAGGGGACTGTCAGGGGAATGTTCTTTCCCTTTCCCTTTCCTTTTTAGTGCTTCCACTACTTTTGCTCTCCATGCAACTTCCCATGGCTGTGGAACGATTAGGCCTAAAAAGAAATTCTAAGGTGCCTCTATGGCAGAAGATTAAATGACCAGGTAACACAACACACAACTTTTAACAACTAAAATAATTTGGCCTTTTCTAAATTGCGTATATAAATTCCTTTTCAGAAAGTTGGCAGGTGCCCCTACTCAATTACTTGTGGGCAATAAAAAACTGTTAAGAGGAAACGAACCGGTTTTGCTTGCTACACTCACCCCACAGCCCTTTCAAAACAGATGGGACTGTCCCCTTGCAGGTTTAGGTCCCAGCGGAGGCTTGCTGGTGCAGCTTGCTTACTCCCTGCACCTAAGGCTGGTTGGGACCAAGTTGGCAGGGGCTTGCAGTTCTGCTGCCTCTCCTACACTCCAAAGTAAGGAACTGAGGACAGAGCCGGTCTCTAGGGCCCAGTCACCCCCTCCTCTACTCTTCCCCAGCTATTGGTGGGAGTTGGGTTAGAGTCCCAGCCCGGGGTGAGGATACCTTCACAAACCCTGCGTCCTGGGGGGCTGGGAGTCCCTGGCAGGCATGGCTGCCCTTCCTACACTTGCCTCCCTAAGTTAGGCTACAGGGTTTTGCGTCGCTTGCCCCAGGCCAGCCACCGTGCCACACCCCACCTGAACTAGCCCAGCCCATGCGCCCGGTGATCTGGGAGGTGCCTACCCAAGGCCTCACTGGCCTCCCAGGCCTTGGTAGGCCTCACCGCTCCCCCGCACACCGGCCCGGCCCCTCGGCAGAGTGGGGCAGGTGCCTCCAGGGGTCCACACTGCAACCCGGGGTCTGAGCTACCAGCCCCGTCTCATCCACACCACTGGCTCGCCTCCGCGTGCTGCGGCTCAAGCGTTGTCCTGGTCAGCTGCTGCTCGAGGTCCGTGGCCAGCTGACCAGAAGGGCCTCTTCGAGGGTGGCGCCCATGCTCCGGCGATCCTTTTCTGGGCGTGGCCTCGCGGACGAGCCAAACTGTAATAAACAGCGGGCGGGCGGCCTTTATTAAATGCCAGCTCTTTTATTTAAT
>JAPFBE010000886.1:0-21972 GCA_034336665.1 Luscinia megarhynchos | reverse complement strand
GCCGGGCGGGTTCGCTCCTCGCACTTCGCAGGCGCGCCGAACGCCACAGCGGGATCTCCTGCCGCCCCCCGAGAGAGAGGGTCAAGCGCGGCGTCCCCCGTCACGGCGCTGCCCACGGGGGAGGGAGGGCGCGGCGGCGGTCCTTCCCTCGGCCCCGGGATTCGGCGAGACCTGCTGCCCGGGGCTCTAACACCCGGCCGCCGCTCGCTCGCTCGCGCGGGCGGGCGGCGCTGGCCACCTGCCCGCCGGAGGCCTTCCCAGCCGACCCTGGAGCCGGTCGCGGCGCACCGCCGCGGAGGAAATGCGCCCGGCCAGGGCCGGCTGCCGGCCGGGCGGCGGTCCCTCGCGCCGGCCCGCTCTCGGCCCGCCCCTCTGCGGGCGGGCGCCCGGGGACGGAGGGGAGGCGGAGGCGAGGATCCGCCACGACCCGCGCCGGCCGACCGCGACTCGCCGGGTTGAATCCTCCGGGCGGACTGCGCAGGGGCCCCACCCGTTTACCTCTCTTAACGGTTTCACGCCCTCTTGAACTCTCTCTTCAAAGTTCTTTTCAACTTTCCCCTTTACGGTACTTGTTGGCTATCGGTCTCGTGCCGGTATTTTAGCCTTAGATGGAGTTTACCACCCGCTTTGGGCTGCATTCCCAAGCAACCCGACTCCCAGAAGCTCCCGGGCCCGGCGCCGGGGCCGCTACCGGCCTCACACCGTCCGCGGGCTGCGGCCTCGATCACAAGGGACTTGGGTCCCCCGAGAGCGCCGCCGATGGGGGGCTTCTGTACGCCACATGTCCTTCGGCCACCGCGGGGCGGGATTCGGCGCTGGGCTTTTTCCCTTCGCTCGCCGTTACTGAGGGAATCCTCGTTAGTTTCTTTTCCTCCGCTGACTAATATGCTTAAATTCAGCGGGTCGCCACGCTCTGATCTGGAGGTCGCAAGCTCCAGAGCGCTGCGGCGCCGCCGCGCCGCCGCCGCCGCTCCTCGCGGGCGGCCGGCCGGCCGGCCGGACGGACGCACGCTAGTGCCGCGCCGCGTCCCTTCCTCTCCCCTTTCCAATGCCCCCTCCTCCTCCTTCAACCGAAACCCCTGGCGCCTGCGCGCCACCAGAGGAGGGGAGACAACGGAGCGGGAGCGCAGCGGAGCGTGAGCGGAGGGGGGACGGAGAGACCGCGGACACGGAGACTCCCAGCCCGGAGACGAGAACCGAAACAGGCATCGCGGCAGAGACGGCCCTGACCGAGGGGAACCGACCGGGACGACGACGACGAGGAGGAGGAGGGGAGGGGGGCGCTCGGGACAACGAGGAGCGGGTTGCGCCCTCGTCCCTCGGCGCTCGCGCCCGGCGCGCGCGGGCAGCGACGGCACGGTACCGCCGCGGTACTCCACCTGCAGACAGCCGCTCCGCGCGGGTGGAGCCCGGGCGAGGCCCTGCGCCTCGCCTCCTCTCGCCCTCTCGCTCGCTCGCACCGCCACGGCGTCTCCGACGCCGTCTCTCTCTCTCTTCTCTCTTCGCTCTGCCCTCGGCCGCCGCGCCGCCATAAGCGGCGCGGCTCCCTCGCGGCAAGGACGAAGCTCAGCCCCAGCGGCTCGTTCTGGGAGCGGGGAGCTGCGGAGCGCTCTCGAGTCTGCCTTTAGGGGACGAAGGCCCCTTGCGCGGCGACGAGGACGACGGTTGCCGCCTCTCGCCGCGGCCGACGGACCTGCGGGAGGGCTACTCTAGCCGCGCCGCCAGGGAGGGGGCCCCCCGACGGCGATTGATCGTCATGCTGACGCTCAGACAGGCGTAGCCCCGGAGGAACCCGGGCCGCAAGTGCTCGAAGTGTCGATGATCAATGTGTCCTGCAATTCACATTAATTCTCGCAGCTAGCTGCGTTCTTCATCGACGCACGAGCCGAAAGTGATCCACCGCTAAGAGTTGTCTGGCTTTCGCACCGACTCCGCGGGCGCTGGAGGGCTGGACCGCCCCACGCCTACGGCGCCCCCTTGGCTTTCGACCGTACGAGCACACAGGCGTCAATTCCAAACGGAGGAGAGACAGGAGGGGAAAACCCCACCTTACGCCTCCCTAAGCGCCGGCCCCAGCGCGGGGGCCTGCGCCCGACCGCCCCCGCGCCAGGGGGAGACTCGCCCGCAAGGCCTCTTGGCTCTTCGGAGGCGGCTCCAGGCGCCTCGGGCTCGGCCCGGCCTTCTGCATCGAGAGGTTGGCGCCTGCGCTAACGCTGACCGACCAGCACCGCGACCGCTTCCCGCCGCGGGACGGCGGCCCTGCCCGACCTCGCCACGGGACCCGGTGCCGCTTTCTCGTCGGGCGCGGGCGACGCCGCTGCCTCCCCGCCACGCTTTCCGCTTCGGCCGATCGGCGGACTGCTTCGCCAAGAGGCCGCCAGCTGGGCCGAGCGCCGCTGCCGCCCCTTTGCTTCCCAGCTGCCTTTACTGGACGCCTCGTGGAACGCCGCCGGGCGATCGCCACTCTTCCGCTGGCGCAACTCCTCCTGCGCTGGGATCAGCCTTCCCCGCCGCCGGGCCGGAGCTCCGGCGTCGGCCCGCCGCCGGGCGCCGAGCGGACGCCACCGACGACCTCGAGCCGGCGCGCCGCTGAAAGTGCCGGAGGCCTGCCGCCGGCGTAGACTCCACCGCCGCCGCCGCTCAGCTGAAAGCACCTTTGGCGCCGCATCGCCGCCAGGCGGCAGTGACGGCGCCAGCCGGGGTAACGCCTGCCTCGCCTCGCGCTGACCGGGCGCTGGGGAGCGCCCTCGCCGCCTCGCGCATCGCTCTTTAACTCCTTTGCGCCCAGCACGCCGCCGGAAAAGGAAGAGCGACGGGGAAGCGACGGGCGGGCCCGGCCGACGGTCGCTGCGGCGTTTTCCGGGGACACTGACCTGGCGGCGACGCCGCCACACCGCATCGGGTCGCCAAGGCCGCTGGCCTCCGCCGACGGAGGGAGACCGCCGAGCGCCGCCTCGCACGGCATCGCACGGGTGACGGCACTGCACGGGAGAGGGCCGCTGAGACAGGAGGGATGGCCGCGGCACGGCGTCGCCGCTGACGCTCTTCGGGGCACAAGGCCGCTGAGGTAAGAGACGCTGCTGCGTTCGACGCTCGGCTGCCGGCGCGCCAGTACGGGCGGGGCGCCGAGAGCGAGAGCGCGGGCGGCTCCGCGCCGCCACCCCCGCGCCGACGTAGGGCTGAGGTACTCGCGCAGCAGCCGGGCTAGGCCCGTGTCGAAGGTGAGCTGGGTCGGCCCCCGCGGCCGGACCCCGGTTCGGTTCGTTGCTGCGCGGTCTCCGCCGATGACCGGGCCGCAGAGAGGGGGCAGGGCGCCTCCGCAAGGCACGGCTGCCTCTGCCCGCGGGACGCCGATCGACAGCGAGAGGGAGGGAGCGCTGCCGGCGGGCCGCGACGCCACCGCGCTGGGGATCGGCGGAGCTGGTTGCCCCTACCCTCGCTGATGGCGCCATGCCGCCGCCCGGCACCGCCTGCTGCCGCCGCCGCCGCCGCCGCGGCGGGGCGCTGTGCCGAGCCAGCCTCGAAGTCTTTTAAACCTCCGGCTGGCCCGCTGGCGCCTCTCCCTCTACCGGTTCCCCAACGGCGTGTGACGACGCCGAGGGGAAAAGCCGGCGGGCATGGACGGGCCGCCGAGGCGCTGGAGCGCTAGGTGACCTGACCCTGGGGCGAGGGAAACGACCTGCATGGCCCCCGCGCTGGTGCTTCCCCCGCTGCCACCTTCGGGGAGCGCCTCATGGGCGGGCGCGCCCGACGCCCGCTGCCACCGCCGCGTCGTCCGTCTCGGGGCCCGGGTTTCTCAGTAGCCCGGCGCTGCGCCCGAGAGACCGCTGCGGCTCGGGCCGCTCCTGCGCCGCGCGCTGCGGGTGACGCGGCCCGGCTGCTGAAACTCGCCACGCCGAAGAGTGCGAGGCGCGAGCGCTGGCGACCGGGCGTTCGGCGGCGCCGGGCCGCGGTGGCGTAGGCTCGAGGCCGGCCTGCTGTCCGCCTCCGGCGCGGGACGGACCGACAGCGGACCGACGCGGCGGGGGAAGAAGAAGGCCTTCGGCGCCGCCGCCCCAGCCCGCCGCGCTTCCTGGCGGGCGCTCGTCGCGACGCGCTGTCTAGCGCGGGTCGGCCCCGCCACACGCACGGTGGGCGGCGCCGCTGCAGCGCTAGGGCGGCTCTTCGCTGCGCCGAGCTTCGCGGGAGATGGGCCTGCGCCACGCCGCGCTTCTCGCTCTCTCTCGCTTCTCTCTGGGCTGCTGCCAGCGCCAGCGGGCGTCGGGGAGGGCGTGTGCGCGCTCCCTCCCTCCGCGAGAGAGGGGAGCCGCTGGCGCATGAACGAAAACGGGCTGGCAGCGGCAGGCGCCGGCCCCCCACCGGTAATCGATCCTTCCGCAGGTTCACCTACGGAAACCTTTCGTTACGACTTTTACTTCCTCTAGATAGTCAAGTTTCGACCGTCTTTCGACGCCCGGCAGGGCTGCGATGACCGGGACCCAGGGCCGATCCGAGGGACCTCACTAAACCATCCAATCGGTAGTAGCGACGGGCGGTGTGTACAAAGGGCAGGGACTTAATCAACGCGAAGCTTATGACCCGCACTTACTGGGGAATTCCTCGTTCACGGGAAGAATTGTAATCCCCCGATCCCCATCACGAATGGGGTTCAACGAGTTACCCGAGCTTCGCCGGGCGGAGGGTAGGCACAAGCTGAGCCAGTCAGTGTAGACGCTGCGGCGCCCCCGACATCTAAGGGCATCACAGACCTGTTATTGCTCAATCTCGGGTGGCTGAACGCCACTTGTCCCTCTAAGAAGTTGGACGCCGACCGCCGGGGTCACGCGAACTAGTTAGCATGCCAGAGTCTCGCTCTCGCTATCGGAATTAACCAGACAAATCGCCTCCACCAACTAAGAACGGGCCATGCACCACCACCCACTGAATCGGTGAAAGAGCTCTCAATCTGTCAATCCTGTCCGTGTCCGGCCGGGTGAGGTTTCCCTGTTGAGTCAAATTAAGCCGCAGGCTCCACTCCTGGTGGTGCCTTCACCCCCTTTAAGTTTCAGCTTTGCAACCATACTCCCCGAACCCAAAGACTTGGGTTTCGGAGCCGCCCCCGGTCATGGGAATAACGCCGCCGATCGCCAGTCGGTCATCGCTATGGCCGAACTACGACGGGTATCTGATCGTCTTCAACCTCCGACTTTCGCTCTTGATTAATGAAAACATTCTTGGCAAATGCTTTCGCTTTAGGCCGCCTTTGCGCCGGGTCCAAGAATTTCACCTCTAGCTGCACAATACGAATGCCCCCCGCCGCCCTCTTAATCATGGCCCCGCTCAAAACCAACAAAATAGAACCGAGTCCTATTCCATTATTCCTAGCTGCAGTATGCCGGGCGCCGGCCTGCTTTTGAACACTCTAATTTTCTCTCAGTAAACGCTTCGGGCCCCGCTGACACTCAGCTAAGAGCATCGAGGGGGCGCCGAGAGGCATGCTGGGACAGGCGGTGGTCACCAAGCGCGGACCGCCAGCTCGATCCCAAGATCCAACTACACGAGCTTTTAACTGCAGCAACTTTAAGATACGCTATTGGAGCTGGAATTACCGCTGCTGCTGGCACCAGACTTGCCCTCCAAATGGATCCTCTCGCCAAGGATTTAAAGTGCGCCATTCCAAATTACAGGGCCTCGAAGAGTCCTGTATTGTTATTTTCGCCACTACCTCCCCGGTCGGGGAGTGGGTAATTTGCGCGCCTCGCTGCCTTCCTTTTTGGGATGTGGTAGCCGCTTCTCAGGCTCCTCTCCGAATCGAACCCTGATTCCCCGCCACCCGTGGTCACCATGGTAGGCACAGACAGTACCATCGAAAGTTGATAGGGCAGACATTCGATCGGTCGCCAGCCGCAGGGCGCAGCGATCGGCTCGTGAGGTTATCTAGAGTCACTAAAAGCTGCCGGGCGGCCCCGGGTTGGTTTTGGTCTGATAAATGCACGCGCCCTCCCGGGAGGTCGGCGCCGCCGGGCATGTATTAGCTCTAGAATTACCACAGTTATCCAAGGAGCGGGAGAGGAGCGACCAAAGGAACCATAACTGATTTAATGAGCCATTCGTGAAGTTTCACTGTACCGCCTGCGGTGTACTTAGACATGCATGGCTTAAGCTTTGAGACAAGCATATGCTACTGGCAGGATCAACCAGGTAGCCGCCACACTCGCGGGCGAGCGCCAGCGGCGGGCGCTTCAGCGAGCCCGACCGCCTAGCCCGGGCGAGCTCTGCCAACCCTGACCGCCTCGCTTCTCTTCTCTCTCTCTCGCTTCTCGTCACGCCCCGACCGGGCGGGGCGGTATATGGGCGGCGGCCGGCGACATCGCTAGCAGCCCGGCGGCGCTCTGGGCGGGAACGGCGCCATCGCCGCTGCTGAGCGAGCCTCCCACCCGCCCTGGCGGCGGGAGGCGGAGACGCCTCGCGACACGGCCGACTCCCGGGCGGCCGCCCTTTCCCGCCACGCCGGCAAGGAGCTGACCGCTAGCGCAGCTTCTTTCTCGCTTCGACAACAACGCTGAGCCTTTTTCTCTTCGGGGCCTTCCTTCCCCGCTTCTCGCTTCTCTCTCTCTCTCTCGCTTCTGTTCTCTTCGCCCGCGCCCTCTTCGAGACTCGGCCTCGCTCCGATCAGTCACGGCGTGCTGGCTGGGCGCTACCGGACGGGGGCTCGGCTGGGCTGACCCGCCTCGAGGTTGGCCCGGTAGCACTGGACGTGCTAGAGGAGATAGCGCGACCTGACGAGGCGGGCGCGTCCCCGGATACCCGAGGCCCCGAGGCCGGGCGGCTCGCTTCGTAGCAGGCGGGCGGCGCTAATTCAAGGAGCGCCGGTGCTGTGCCGCTGAACGGGCTCTTTTTCCCCGTCCCGTGTCTCCCATCGGTTCTCATCCCCTTCTCTCTCTCCGCCTTCCCTCGGGGACCGCGCTTTCTTCGCTCGAAGCTCGAAAGCCGCGACCGGGCCGAAGCGCTGCTCGCGTCGCACACATCTAACGGGCGAGCATACTCGGCACCGGCCGCACCGCACCTCGCGCTTTCCAAGGACACCTGAGGACTGGCGGGGCCACGCGGCCGCTCACACAGCCCGACGGGTGAAAGACGCTCTCCCCCCAAAGCAGCGGGAGGAGCGACACTCGCCTTCGACGGCGCGGGGTGGCCGATCGGAAAGGAGAGACCGCCTCTGCCGAGAAGTTGGGCACCGCCGAGGCTTCCCCCATGACAGAGAGAAGCCCCGGGAGAGGTGCCCGGCCAGCCGAGGGCCCTTCCGACGCCACCCGAGGAACCACCTCATCGATCGCTGGAGACAAAGGCCCCGCGGCCACGCCTCCTGGGACAACAGAAACCGAAAAAGAGGAAAAGACAAAAGCACACTACGCTAGCCGCACTCACCTGCTAGCCACGGGGGTCACGGGCTCGCGGCGGGCCGGGGCGGGGCGACTCGAGACTCAACTCCCCTAAAACCCCCATCCGGCCCCGGCCGACGTGTCTGAGCCCGGGCCGGGACTGGAGGCGGGGGCAGACTCGAGACTCAACTCCCCCAAAACTCCCCATCCGCCCCGCCGCACGTGGATTCTCTCGGTCCCTCTCGCCAGCACACAGCGCCTCTTCTGGGCCTCGCTTCGCGGGCCCGCAATTCTTTCGCTGCCAGCGCTGCTAGCGCTTAAGGCCGCTGCGGAGAAAAGAAGGGAAAAAGGCCGGGCGGCTCCCCACACTCCGCCACGCCTGAAAAGCAGAGCCGCTCGCGAACCCAGCCCGCTGGCAGCCACCGCAGCCGGGGGCAGCAGGCCAGACCCCACACGCCGCCCCGGCCACGGTGGCTCGGATCGCGACTCAGCCGAGGGGAGATGGGGCGTAGGCGTCACGCCGGGCTTCCACATCGCCGGGGCTTTTCTCTCGCGCTTCTGTCGCGTCTGCCCGCTTCAACGGCAGCGCAGCCGCCACCGCTGGCCGGCCGCCACCGCTAAATGAACATCTACCGCTGCGATGGGTCCCCGGGCTTAGGCCGAGGAAGGGGGAACCATGCTTTCAACGCAGGCACGGGCGGGAAGGTGCCGCCAACCCCCGCCGCAAACTCCACGGGGCGCATTCCGCCACCGAAAGCCCCACCTTTGGGCGAAGCCGAGGCGAGGGCCGGATGCTCCCACCGCACGCCTCGCCAACCCTTCCCAGGCGGACGCCTTCTGGGCAAGACGGGTCGGGAGCGGGAACGAGGCCGAAAGCGAGCCGCGGCTCGGGGAGCTTTCGAAGGGGCCGGGAACCTACCACTGGCAGGCTCAACGCAACCCCCGCCAGCTCCAGCCCCGCTGCCGGTAAAAGCGCACCGACCGTAGCCGGCGAACGCCGCGACTCCGCCAGATGCTGGCCGGCCCCGCTTAAGGCCGGGCGGAAAAGGACGAGGCGCCAGCCAGCCTTCGCCACCGCCGCCGGAGGAGCTGAAAGCGGCACCCGCCTCTCGCCAAAACCGCAGCAGCCGGGCCGGAGCGGGACACGCCGGGCTGCTTGATCTCGCTTCTTCGGTCTCCCCGCCACCTGGCTCTGCCGGGGAGCACAGCTCGCATCGCTTGCCGCTGGCCGGGCAGCAGCCGGGCTGGAGGGACACGCCGCTGCTTCGCCTCGCTTCCCTCGGTCTCCCCGCCACCTGGCCTGGGCCGGGAGCACAGCACGACGCTCGCAGCGAAACCGCAGCAGCCGGGCCGAGCTGGACACGCGCCAGGGCTTCGCTTCGCCTTCGGTCTCCCCGCCACCTGGCCTGGGCCGGAGCATAGCTCGCATCGCTCGCTAAACCGCAGCAGCCGGGCCGAGCTGGACACGCTGCCGCGCTTGATCTCGCCTTCGGTCTCCCCGCCTCACCTGGCCTGGGCCGGGAGCACAGCTCGCGATCGCCTGCTGCTAAGCCGCAGCAGCCGGGCCGAGCGGGACACGCTGCCCAAGCGGCTTCGCTTCGCCTCGGGTCTCCCCGACCACCTGGCCTGGGCCGGGAGCACAGCTCGCGACGCCCTGCTGGCGAAACCGCAGCAGCCGGGCCGGAGCGGGACACGCGCCGCTGCTTCGCTTCTCGCTCCTCGGGTCTCCCTCGCCTCACCTGGCCTGGGCCGGGGAGCACAGCTCGTGACGCTTGCTGGAACCGCAGCAGCCGGGCCGAGCTGGACACGCCGCTTCGCTTCGCTTCTCGGTCTCCTCGCCACCTGGCTCTGGGCCGGGAGCACAGCTCGTGACGCTCGCCAGCGAACCGCAGCAGCCGGGCCGAGCGGACACGCTGCCGCTGCTTCGCCTTCTTCTCGGGTCTCCCCGCCACCTGGCCTGGGCCGGGAGCACAGCTCGTGACGCCTCGCTGCTGGCCGCAGCAGCCGGCCGAGCGGGACACGCGGGCCGCTTCGGGCTTCGCCTCGGTCTCCGCCGCCTGGCCCGGCCGGGAGCAGCTCGCCTCGCTTCCACCTGTCCTAGTACACTGGTGGTATCGGGAATGCCGGACAAAGCCCCCGAGAGTCTCTTTGCCGCATTGGCGGTACGGTTCCTGAGCCGCACGACCGCTTCGCTTCTCTTCCGCTTACGACACAGGCACCGCGATCGAGCCCGCGGGAGACGGCCCGTAACCTCGCCTCCCATAATACGGACAAGCTGGGCCCAGGCGGCCGACGAGCACAAGAGAACGAAGCCTAGGTGACCGGGTGGCGAGCGGAGCACGCCGCCCCCTACGATGAGGCAGCCGGAGGCAGCCAAAACAGCGACCCCTCTTAGCGCATTTCCCTAGGACACCAGGTCTACTCCAGCCAGCGGGTAGACCTGGTGTCCGGGCCGCATTCCCGCTTAAGGGGTAGACCTGGTGTCCGGCCGGCATTCCCGCTATAAGGGTAGACCTGGTGTCCGGGCCCTGCATTCCCGCTTAAGGGGTAGACCTGGTGTCCGCCGGCATTCCCGCTTAAGGGGTAGACCTGGTGTCCGCCGGCATTCCCGGGCTTTAAGGGGTAGACCTGGTGTCCGCCGCATTCCCGCATTTAAGGGGTAGACCTGGTGTCCGCCTGCATTCCCCGCTTAAGGGGTAGACCTGGTGTCCGGCCGGCATTCCCGCTTAAGGGGTAGACCTGGTGTCCGCCTGCATTCCCGCTTAAGGGGTAGACTCTGGTGTCCGCCGGCATTCGCGATTAAGGGGTAGACCTGGTGTCCGCCGGCATTCCCGCTTAAGGGTAGACCTGGTGTCCGCCTGCATTCCCGCTTAAGGGGTAGACCTGGTGTCCGCTCTGCATTCCCGCGCTTTAAGGGGTAGACCTGGTGTCCGCCTGCATTCCCGGGCTTAAGGGGTAGACCTGGTGTCCGGCCTCGCATTCGCTGCATTAAGGGGTAGACCTGGTGTCCGGCCGGCATTCCCGCTTAAGGGTAGACCTGGTGTCCGCCCTGCATTCCCCGCGCTTAAGGGGTAGACCTTGGTGTCCGCCTGCATTCGCGATTAAGGGGTAGACTCTGGTGTCCGCCGGCATTCCCGCTTTAAGGGGTAGACCTGGTGTCCGCCTGCATTCCCGCGATTAAGGGTAGACCTGGTGTCCGCCTCGCATTCCCCCGCTTAAGGAGGTAGACCTGGTGTCCGCCTGCATTCGCCGATTAAGGGTAGACCTGGTGTCCGCCTGCATTCCCGCTTAAGGGGTAGACCTGGTGTCCGGCCGGCATTCCCGCTTAAGGGGTAGACCTGGTGTCCGCCTGCATTCGCGATTAAGGGGTAGACCTGGTGTCCGCCGGCATTCCCGCTTAAGGGGTAGACCTGGTGTCCGCCGGCATTCGCCGAGCTTAAGGGTAGACCTGGTGTCCGGCTTCGCATTCCCGCTTTAAGGGGTAGACCTGGTGTCCGCCGGCATTCCCGCTTAAGGGGTAGACCTGGTGTCCGCCTCGCATTCCCGCTTAAGGGGTAGACCTGGTGTCCGCCTGCATTCCCGCTTAAGGGGTAGACCTGGTGTCCGCCGCATTCCCGCTTTAAGGGGTAGACCTGGTGTCCGGCCCGGCATTCCCGCTTTAAGGGTAGACCTGGTGTCCGCCGCATTCCCGCTTAAGGGGTAGACCTGGTGTCCGCCGGCATTCCCGCTTAAGGGTAGACCTGGTGTCCGCCGCATTCCCGCTTAAGGTAGACCTGTGTCCGCCGGCATTCGCGACTAAGGGGTAGACCTGGTGTCCGGCCCTGCATTCCCGCTTTAAGGGGTAGACCTGGTGTCCGCCGTGCATTCGCATTAAGGGTAGACCTGGTGTCCGCCTGCATTCCCGCTTAAGGGGTAGACCTGGTGTCCGCCGGCATTCCCGCTTTAAGGGGTAGACCTGGTGTCCGCCTTCGCATTCCCGATTAAGGGGTAGACCCTGCGTCCGCCGGCATTCCCGCTTAAGGGGTAGACCTGGTGTCCGCCTGCATTCGCCATTAAGGGTAGACCCTGGTGTCCGGGCCGGCATTCCCGCTTAAGGGGTAGACCTGGTGTCCGCCTGCATTCCCGGGACTTAAGGGTAGACCTGGTGTCCGCCTGCATTCCCGCTATTAAGGGTAGACCTGGTGTCCGGCCTGCATTCCCGCGCTTTTATGGGTAGACCTGGTGTCCGCCGGCATTCCCGCTTTAAGGGTAGACCTGGTGTCCGCCGTCATTCACGCTTTAAGGGTAGACCTTGGTGTCCGCCCGCAGCCTCGGCTAAGGGTAGACCTGGTGTCCGCCGGCATTCCTGCGCCAGGGCGGACGGGCGCAGGCCCAGCTCGCTGGGCGGGCGCCGGTGAAAGGCCGGTGACCGGGCTAGCGGCATTAGGCTCCACTGCGGCGGGCGCCGAAGGTCGGTGACCGGCTGCCGGGCACTAGGGTCTGTTCGCTGGGCTGGGCGCTGAAGGCTAAGGCGACCGCTAGCGTACCCAGGTCTACCTCGGGCCAAGCGGGCGCTGAGTAGGCCGAGACCGCTAGCGGCAATAGCTATCACGGCTGGCGGGCGCCGGAAGGCCGCGAGACCGCTAGCTGCAACAGGTCTGATTCACGCGCGGGCGCCGAAGGCACAGATGCGTTGCCGGCACTCAGGTCTGGCGCTGGGCGGCGCTAAAGCGTCAGCTGACCGCTAGCGCAAATAGGTCTATCGCGGGCGGGCGCTGAAAGGCCGGACCGCTGCCGCACCAGGTCTGCCCCGCTGGGCGGCGCTGAAGGCTAAGACTCGCTAGCGGTACCAGGTTCACCCCAGCGCGGGCCGAGTAGGCGGCGACCGCTAGCGGCAACAGGTCTCACCCGCGGGCGCAAGGCCGAGACCGGGCTAGCGGCAACAGGTCTACCCTGGGCGCGGGCCGAAGGTCGAGAGCCGCTGCCGGCACCAGGTGGGTCTCGCGGGCGGCGCTGAAGGCCGCTAAAATCGCTAGCTGCAATAGGGTCTACCACGGGCGCGCTGAAGGCCGCGACCGGGCGAAGCGGCAACAGGTTCTACTTCCTCGCTGGGCGGGCGCCGGAAAGCGTCAGCGACCGCTAGCGGCAAAGGTCCACCAACGGGCGGGCGCCAAAGGCTGGTGACCGGCGTAGCCGCACCAGGTCTACCCTCCCTGGCCCTGGAGACGTAGCGGCAAACGGGTTTCTGCTATCACGCGGGCGCCAGAGGCGCTAAGACATGCGAAGGCCGCTGGGATTTGCCGAAACTCGCCGCTACTGCCAAGGCCGCCAAGCCCCGCTTCGCCGTAGATCGGGCCTGGGACCCGCGCTGAGGGAAGTCGAAGGCCGCTGGCTCGGGCGGGCCCCTCTCTTTCTCTGGGAAGAGCGCCGCCGCCTTCGGCTGCCGCTGGCGGGCGCTGCGCTCGGCTCGCTGCTTCCGCCCCTCGACTCGCTGCAGATCGGGCCTGGGACTCCGCGCGAGGAGGCGCTAAGGGCGGGCCTGCGCGAAGCGAAGGGAACAGCGCTTCTGCCGCTACCGCTCGTCGTCCTCGCCCGCCAGAGAGGCCTCGGAGGAAGGAAGGAAAGAAAGGAGAGGAGAGAGGAGGACGCTGCGCCGCCCCTGCCTGCGGGCTCCGTCGGGCCGCTCTTCGTTCGGCTCGCTTCGATCGAGCCCGCTCTTTGCTGACAAAAAGCTTGTGTCGAGGGCTGATTTCAACAGATCGCAGCGAGGGAGCTGCTCTGCTACGCACTAAAACCCCGACCCAGAATCATGTCGCCTACTGAATGATTTAGCGCCGAGTGCCCTTACACGCACTCATGCGGTACGCGACGGGGAGAGGCGGCGCCAGATCCGGTCCGGGCCTCGCTCCCCGACCACGACGGCGCACTGCCTCATTGCACTCGGCCCGCTGGGGGCGGGCGGGCGGCCGGCTATCGCGAGCTCACTGAGGGCGCCGCGGGCGCTAGCGGTATCGCTTACTGCCTAGGGCGGGATTCTGACTTAGAGGCGCTTCAGTCATAAGCCCAGATGGTAGCCTCATGCCAGTGGCTCTCAGCCAAGCGACGACATTCAGGGGTCTGGAACTCCGCGGTTCCTCCTGCACTCGAGCAGGATTACTATTGCAACAACACATCATCAGTAGGGGTAAAACTAACCTGTCTCAATGAATGGTCTAAACCCAGCCTCACGTTCCCTATTAGTGGGTGAACAATCCAACGCTTGGTGAATTCTGCTTCACAATGATAGGAAGAGCCGACATCGGGCGATCAAAAGCCGATCGCCGCTTATGAACGCCACGCCACAAGCCAGTTATCCCTGTGGTAACTTTTCTGACACCTCCTGCTTAAAACCCAAAAGCCAGAAGGGATCGTGGAGGCCCCGCCACGGGTCTGTATTCGTATTCGAAAATCAAGATCAAGCTGAAGCTTTTGCCCTTCTGCTCCACGGGAGGTTTCCGCCCTCCCTGAGCTCGCCTCTTTTAGGACACCTGCGCTACGCTTTGACAGGTGTACCGCCCCCAGTCAAACTCCCCACCTGCCGCTGTCCCCGAAGGGTCGCTGGCCGGCGGCCGCCGCTGGCGCCAGAAGCTAGAGCCCCCTCGGGCTCTACCACCGGGTAAGTGAAAAACGATCAGAGTAGTGGTATTTCACCGGGCGTCGGACGCCGCGGGCGGGTCGCCTCCGCCCCGCCGAGCTACCGCCTCCCACTTATTCTACACCTCTCATGTCTCTTCACAGCGCCAGACTAGAGTCAAGCCCAACAGGGTCTTCTTTCCCTCGCTGATTCCGGGCCAAGCCCGCTCCCTTGGCTGTGGTTTCGCTGGATAGTAGGTAGGACAGTGGGAATCTCGTTCATCCATTCAGCGCGCTGCCACTAATTAGGATGACGCAGGCATTTGGCTACCTTAAGAGAGTCATAGTTACCCCGCCGCTAATTCACGCTTTCATTGAATTTCTTCACTTTGACATTCAGGAGTACTGGCAGAAATCACATCAGCTGGCCAACACCGCTTCGGCCTTCAAGCGATGCTTTGTTTTAATTAAACAGTCGGATTCCCCCTGGTCCGCACTCAGTTCTAAGTCGGTTGCTAGGCGCCGGCCGAGGCGGGCGCCGTCTGGGACCTCTCGGGGACTCCGCCTCGCGCGGCCGACCGCTGGCGCCTCGCCGCCCCTGCTGGCGAGTGCTGACGCCGCCAGCCACGCTGCTGCCAGCCGCGCGCTGCCGCCCGGGGAGGCGGCCGCCCGGCGACGAATTTACTGTACCACGGCGGCGATCGCCGCCGCCGCCTGAGGCGGGCCGGGCCGCTGGCAAGGCGGGGCGGGGCGGCGGAGGAGGGGGCGAGCGGCGCTCGCCGCAGCTGGGGCGATCCACGGAAGGGCCCGGGCCCAGAGCTGCGCTGGCCGCATGCGCGCTGCTGCCCGCTGCTGGAGCGCCACGGGCGCTGCGCCAGTCTGAGCGCGCGCTTCAGCCCTCGCCCCAGCCCGACCGACATTCCAGCCCTTAGAGCCAATCCTTATCCCGAAGTTACGGATCCGGCTTGCCGACTTCCCTTTACCTACATTGTTCCAACATGCCAGAGGCTGTTCACCTTGGAGACCTAAGCGCGGATATGGTACGGCCCGCGCCGTAGACTTACGACCCTCTCCCCTCGGATTTTCACGGGCCAGCGAGCTCACCGACGCCTCGAACCGCGCGACGCCTTTCCAAGGCGCTGGCCCCTCTCGGGCGAACTCCATTCCAGGGCGCCTGCCCTTCACAAAGAAAAGAGAACTCTCCCCTGGGCTCCCGCCGCTTCTCCGGGATCGGGTTGCGTTATCGCGACTGGGCGCCATGCGGGCGCCTGCCTCGCCTAATCTCGATTCGGGGATCTGAACCCGACCTCTTTCGATCGCTCAGGGCAACGGAGGCCATCGCCCGCCTCTTCGAACGGGCGCCGCCTATCGCTAGGGACCGACTGACCCATGTTCAACTGCTGTTCACATGGAACCCTGCTCCACTCTCGCCTTCAAAGCTCGCTTGAATATTTGCTACTACCACTAAGATCTGCACCCCGCGGGCGTTCTCACCCGGCCTCGCTGCCCCCAGGCTTCCAGGCTCACCGCAGCGCCCTCCTACTCGCCGCGCCTAGCCCCCGCTGGTTGCGACTGCCGGGCCGACGGGCCGGTATGGGGCCCGGACGCCCAGCCATCCATTTTCAGGGCTAGTTGATTCGCAGGTGAGTTGTTACACACTCTTAGCCGGATTCCGACTTCCATGGCCACCGCCCCTGCTGTCTAGATCAACCAACACCTTTTCTGGGCTCTGATGAGCGCCGCCGCCGGGCTCTTTAACCCGGGCGTTCGGTTCATCCCGGGCAGCCAGTTCTGCTTACTAAAAAGTGGCCCACTGCACTCGTGATTCCACGGGCGCTGGCTCCAACGCCAGCCGAGCCGGCCCCCTTTACCCATTGAAAGTTTGAGAATAGGTTGAGATCGCTTTCGCCCCAAGACCCTAATCATTCGCTTACCGGGTAAAACTGCCCATTGCCGAAAGCCAGCTATCCTGAGGGGAAACTTCGAGGGAACCAGCTACTCAGGATGGTTCGATTAGTCTTTCGCCTCTAGACCCGGTCGGACGCACCCGATTTGCATCGCCAGGACCGCTACGACCTCCACCAGAGTTTCTCTGGTCAGCTTCGCCCAGGCATAGTTCACCATCTTTCGGGTCCTAGCTGCGTGCGCTTCACGCCCACTCTCGGCCCCCCTCGCGGGACGGGGAGCGGCGGGCGCAGGACGTGGCCGGTAGGCGCCCGGGCGACGCGCGCCTCGATCCCACTCAGCCGGGCGGACGCCGCCTCACCTTCGGCCATTGCGCCGCGCGGGGCTTTCCCGCGACGTGGCCTGACTCACGCTGCAGAGACGTGTTAGACTCCTTGGTCCGTGGTTTCAAGACGGCCGGGTCGGGTGGTGGCCGCACATCGCCGCGGGACCCTGGCGCTTCTTTCGCGAGCGCGCGGCCCGACCGCCTCGCCCGGGCGGGCGCCAGCGTGCGCGGCCGGGCGCACGACAGTCCGCCCCGCTGGACAGCGGCGCCGCCGGCGGGCTCCGGCTCGCGACCTGCAGGCCGGAAACGCCGCGCTGCGGGACTCCTCTGCCGCGCGACGAGAGGCGAAGCGCGAGCGCCCCCGGCCACGGCGCCGCCCCACGGGGAGAGGAGGCGCGGCTGGCGGTCCTCCCCGGCCCCGGGATTCGCGCGACCCGCGGCTCGGGGGCTCTAACACCTGGCCGCCGCTCGCCGGGCCGCGCGGCGGGCGGCGCCGGGCCACCCAGCCCGCCGGAGGCCTTCCCAGTCGACCCGAGCCGGTCGCGGCGCGACCGCCGCGAGGGGAAATGCGCGCCCGCCAGGGCCGGTTGCAGCCGGCCGGGCGGCGGTCCTCGCCGCCCGCTCCTCTCGGCCCGCCCTCCGCTGGCGGGCGCCCGGGGACGGAGGGGAGGCGGAGGCGATGGATCCGCCACTTTGACCCGCGCCGCCGACCGCTGACTCGCCGGGTTGAATCCTCCGGGCGTGACTGGCGCTGGCGCACCACGCTTACCTCTTAACGGCCTCACTCTTGAACCCCTCTCTTCAAAGTTCTTTTTCAACTTTCCCTTACGGTAATTTGTTGGCTATCGGTCTCGTGCCGGTATTTAGCCTTAGATGGAGTTTACCACCCGCTTTGGGCTGCATTCTCAAGCAACCCGACTCCCAGAAGTTCCCGGCCCGGCGCGCCGGGGCCGCTACCGGCTCACACCGTCTGCGTGGCTGCGGCCTCGATCACAAGGACTTGGGTCCCCCGAGAGCGCTGCCGGGGATGGGGGGCTTCGTATCGCCACATGTCCCGCTAGCTCTCACCGCTGGGCGGGATTCGGGCGCTGGGCTTTTTCCCCTCTTCGCCGGGCCGTTACTGAGGGAATCCTCGCTAGTTTCTTTTTCCTCCGCTGACTAATATGCTTAAATTCAGCGGGTCGCCACGCCTGATCTGAGGTCGCAGCTCCAGAGCGCTGCGGCGCCGCGCCGCTGCCGGGCCGCTTCGCGTGGGCGGCCGGGCCGGCCGGACGGACGCGACGCTGTCGCCGCCACGCCCCTTCCCCTCCCCCTTTCCACGCCCCTCCTCCTCCTTCAACCGAAACCCTCATGCCTACGCCACCAGAGGAGGGAGACAACGGAGCGGAGCGAGCGGAGCGGAGGGGGACGGAGAGAGACCGCGACACGGAGACTCCCAGCCCGGAGACGAGAACCGTAAACAGGCATCGCGGGCAGAGACGGCTCCTGACCGAGGGGAACCGACCGGGACGACGACGACGAGGGAGGAGGAGGGGAGGGGGCGCCGGGACAACGAGGAGCCGGGTTGCGCCTCGTCCCCGGCGCGCCAAGGCTCGGGCGCTGCGGCAGCGACGCACGGTACCGCCGCGGTACTCCACCTCGCAGACAGCCGCCGCGCTGGGTGGGGAGCCCGGGCGAGGCCCGCGCCCGCCTCTCGCCTCTCTCGCTCGCCGCATGACTGCCGCGCCTCCGACGCCGTCTCTCTCTCGCTTCTACTCTCGCCGCCGCCGCCGCGACGATGGGCGCTGCCTCGCTGCAAGGACGAGCTCAGCTCCCAGCGGCTCGCTTCTGGGAGCGGGAGCTGCGGAGCGCCCCCGAGTCTTGCCTTTTAGGGGGATCGGCGGCTCTTGCGCTGGGCGACGTAGGACGACGGCCGCCGCTTCGGCCAGCGCCGACGGACCTCGCGAGGGCCACTCCAGCCGCGCTGCCGGGGAGGGGGGGGCCCCCCCGACGGGCGATTGATCGCCGTTTGACGCCAGATAGGCGTGAGCCCCCGGAGGAACCTGGGCCGCAAGTGCGCTCGGCGTCGATGATCAATGTGTCCTGTAATTCACATTAATTCTCGTGAGCTAGCTGCGTTCTTCATCGACGCACGAGCCGAGTGCGATCCACCGCTAAGAGTTGTCTGGCTGCACCGACTCCGCTGGCGCTGAGGGGCCGGACCGCCTACGCTCAGCGGCGGCCCCCTTGGCTTTCGAATCGCACGGTGCACACAGGCGCCAATTCCAAACGGAGGAGAGACAGGAGGGGAAAACCCCACCTTACGCCCTAAGGCCGCCCTCAGCGGGCGGGGGGGCTCACGCTTCGACCGCCTCCCCCCGCGCCACTGGGGGAGACGCCGCCCGCAAGGCCCTTTGGCTCTTCGGAGGCGCCCAGGCGCTCGGCTCGCCCGCTCTCTGCATCGAGAGGCTGGCTCTTCGCTGCCAATCGCTGACCGGACCGCGACCGCGACCGCCTCGCCGCTGGACGGCGGCCCGCCTCGACCTCGCCACGGGACCCGGCCGCCTCGCGGCCGGGCGCTGGGCGACGCCGCCGCCGCCCTCGCCACGCTTCCGCGCTTCGGCCGCATCGGGCGGATCTCGCTGGCGCCAGCAGGCCGCCCAGCTGCTGGAGCGCGCGGCCGGCCCTTTGCTTCCCAGCGGCCTTACGGACGCCCGCGTGGAACGCCGGCCGGCGACCGCCACTCCTTCCCTGGGCCGGCGCAACCCCTCCCTGCGCGGACCGGTATTTCGCCGCTGGCCGGAGCCCGCGGCCGCGCTCCGCCGCCGGCGCCGAGGCGGACGCCACCGACGCACTCCGAGCCGGCGCGTCGCGAGTGCCGGAGGCCTGCCGCCGGGCGAGATCCACCGCCGCCGCCGCGGCTTCCCCTGCTGGAGCACTTTGGCGCCGCACGCCATGCGGCAGGCGACGGCGCCAGCGCTGGGGGTAACGCCTGCCTCCTCGCTCCGCTGGGGACCGGGCGCTGGAGCGGCTCCCTGCGGCCGCCCCCGCGACGCCTTTTTAACTCCCTTTGCGCGCGACGCCGCCGGAAACGAAGAGCGACGGGGAAGCGACGGAGCGGGGCCTGGCCGGGACGGCTGCTGGCGGCCATTTCGGGGGACACTGACCTGGCGGGCGACGCCGCCACACCGGCATCGGGGGTCGCCGCGCCGCCGGGCCTCCGCCGACGGGAGGGAGACCGGGCTGAGCCGCCTCCGGCACGGCACGGCATCGGCACGGCACTGCACGGCACGGAGAGGGCCGCCGAGATAGGAGGGATGGTCGGCGTGCACGGCGTCAGCCGCCGACGCCTCTTCGGGCACACAAGGCCGCCGAGGTAAGAGTATGCCGCCGCTGTCTGACGCTGGCGCCGGGCGCTGGCGCTAGTGAAGCGCGGGCGGCCGAGGCGAGAGCGTGGCGGGTTCCCGCGGCGTCGCCACCCCGCGGCCGACGAGGGGCTGAGGCACTGCCAGCAGCCGGGCCAGGCCCGTGGAGTCGTAGGCGAAGCGGGTCGGCCCCGCGGCCGACCCCGGTTCGTCTCGCTTTGCCGCGCGGTCTCTCCGCCGAGACCGGGCCGCAGATGGGGGCAGGGCGCCCTCCCCGGCAAGGCACGGCTGCCTGCCCGCGGGACGCCGACCGACAGCGAGAGGGAGGGAGCGCTGCCGGCGGGCTGCGGACGCCACCGCGCTGGGGGGATCGGCGGGAGCGGGCTGCTCCCTACCCTCGCGATGGCGCCGCCGCCGCCGCCCGGCACGCCTGCTGCCGGCCGCCGCCGCCGCCGCGGCGGGGCGCGTGCCGAGCCGCCCTGAGTCTTTAAACCTCCGTCCGGCCCGGGCGGCCCCTCTCCCTCTCCCTGGCTCCCCCTTAACCGCGCGTGTGACGACGCCGAGGGGAAAAAGCCGGCGGGCATGGGACGGGCCGCCGAGGCGCGGAGCGCTAGGTACCTGACCCTGGGGCGAGGGAAACGACCTGCATGGCTCCCGCCGGGGTGTTTCCCCCGCTGCCACCTTCGGGGAGCGTCCGCGGGCGGGCGCGCCCGACGTCCGCTGCCACCGCCAGCGGCCGTCCGTCTCGGGGCCCGGGGTTTCAGTAGCCCGGCGCTGCGCCCGAGAGGGACCGCTGCGGCTCGGGTTGCCCCGCTGGCGCGCGCAAGCGCGGGGACGCGGCCCGCTGCTGACAACCTCGCCCACGCCCCGCCGAGTGCGAGGCGTGAGCGCCGGCGACCGGCGTTCGGCGGCGCTCGCCGCGGTGGCGGTGCTCGAGGTCGGCTCCGGTTGTCCCCGGCCTCGGCGGGACGGACCGACAGCGGACCGACGCGGCGGGGGAAGAAGAAGGCGGCTCGGCGCTGGCCGGCCAGCCTCGCCGCGCTTTCTGCGTGCGCCTCGTCGCGACACGCTGGTCTAGCGCGGGTCGGCCTGCCTGCGCGCGACGGTGGGCGGAGCCGCTGACAGCGCGGCGGCTCGCCGCGCCGAGCGCTTTTCCCCTGCGGAGAGGCCTGCGCCCAGCTTTCCGCCTCTCTCCCTTTCTCTCTCTGGGGCTGTTGCTGCGCGCGGCGTCGGAAGGGCGTGGCCCCTCCCTCCCCCTCCGCCGAGTAGAGAGGGAGCCGCCGGGCGCGCGAACGGAAAACGGGCGCTGGCGACGCAGGCGCCGGCCCCCACCGGTAATGATCCTTCCGCAGGTTCACTCTACGGAAACCTTTGTTACGACTTTACTTCCTCTAGATAGTCAGTTCGACCGCTTCGACGCCCGCAGGGTCAGGTCGAACATGGCCGGGCCGTATCCGAGGACCTCACTAAACCATCCAATCGGTAGTAGCGACAGGCGTGTGCACAAAGGGCAGGACTTAATCAACGCCGAGCTTATGACCCGCACTTACTGGGAATTCCTCGTTCACGGGGAAGAATTTCGTAATCCCCCGCATCCCCATCACGCATGGGGTTCAACGGAGCATATCTGTGCCTGCCGGCGGAGGGTAGGCACAAGCTGAGCCAGTCAGTGTAGTACGCTGCGGCGGCCCCGGACATCTAAGGGCATCACAGACCTGTTATTGCTCAATCTCGGTGGCTGAACGCCACTTGTCCCCTCTAAGAAGTTGGACGCCGACCGCCGGGGGTCGCTGTGAATTCAGTTAGCATGCCAGAGTCTCGCTCGCTATCGGAATTAACCAGACAAATCGCTTCCACCAACTAAGAACGGCCATGCACCACCACCCACGGAATCGAAAGAGCTCTCAATCTGTCAATCCTGTCCGCGGTCCGGCCGGGTGAGGTTTCCGTGTTGAGTCAATTAAGCCGCAGGCTCCACTCCTGGTGGTGCCCCTTCCACAATTCCTTTAAGTTTCAGCTTTGCAACCATATCGGAACCCAAAGACTTGGTTTCCTGGGAGCCGCCCGGGCGGGTCATGGGAATAACGCCGCTGATCGCCAGTCGGCATCGCTATGGTCGAACTACACAATGTATCTCGATCGCCTTCAACCTCCCTGACTTTCGCTCTGATTAATGAAAAGCAATCTTGGCAAATGCCATTTGCTCTAGGGCCGCCTTTGCACGCGTCCAAGCACCCCACCTCCAGCGCACAATACCTAATGCCCCCGCCCCTCTTAATCATGGCCCTGTTTCCGAAAAACCAACAAAAATAGAACCGGAGTCCTATTCCATTATTCCTAGCTGCAGTATGCCGGCGTCGGCCTGCTTTGAACACTTAATTTTCAAAGTAACGCTTCGCCCCGCGGACACTAGCAAATACGTAACTGGAAACGGTGGGGCACAACA
>JAPFBE010000885.1:0-22026 GCA_034336665.1 Luscinia megarhynchos | reverse complement strand
CAGGAATGTCTTTTTCCCTGGCTGGGAACTGGAATTCCAGAGCCTGGCAGTGTGAGCCATGCAGGACCATGCAAGGTGGGATCATGGGGGCTGGGATGACATGGACTGGGATCCTCCAGACTGGGACTGCACAGACTGGGGACCAGATGGATCATGGCCATGCAGACTGGGATTGTACAAACTGGGATCATGTGGACCGGGATGGCTGCTCCAGAACTATGCCAACCCAGGCGGTCCCGCCCCACCCAGGGTCCTTTCCAGTCCCATACGGGATCACAGCCATAAGTCCCCAGAGTTAATGAGTGCTCACAGTGTGATCCTGGTGCTGATCCCGGTCCTGGTGCCAAACTCAGTCTCACTCTCAGTCTTGGAGCACTCCTGGTGTCAGCCTCGGTTTGGGGTTCTGGTCGCAGTGTCGATCTTAGACTTGGAGCAGTCCCCGAGTGCTCCCTGTGCTCTCGTTCTGGTGTCGATCTTGATCCCAGAGCGGTGCTGGTCTCAGTCCCCAGTGGGTCTTAGAATTGCATCAGTCTCGGTGTTGGTTCTGGTGCCGCTCTCAGTCTCAGTCCCGGAGTTCTCCCGTTGGCGGCTCTACTGTCTCTCTTGGTCTCAGTCTTGGTCCCAGTGCCAGTTCTGGGGACTGGTTTCAGTCTCAATCTCAGTCCCCAGTGCCCCATCTTGAAGAGGTGCCACTCTCGCTTCTGCTGTTGGTTCTGATCCCCAGTCTTGATCTCCATCCTGGTTCTGATGCCAGTCTCGGTGCGGTCCCCAGGGAATTCTATCAATGATTGAGAGACAGGGACTACTGCATTTTAAAAGGCAGTCATTTTGACTACATTCATTAACATCACCCAGACTTTTACATTTCTCCTTATTTAGTTCAATCTTCTTTCTGCCAGTCTAGATCCAATCTTCTTGTAACGTCAAAGCTCTGTTTGTTCTTGCCAGCGTCCTGTTATCAAACTGCAAATGCCATTTTAAATCCACAGCACTCTCTGTCTCAGCTTCCACAGTGCTGGTCTCAGTCTGGGTCGATAGTGTGCCAGTCTCAGTGCCAGTGCCAGTTCTATTTTCAGTCTTGGACTCAATGTTGGTCTTGGTCTGGGGTTTAAGAGCAGTCCCAGATCCAGCTGACACCGGGTGCTGGTGTTTTGTCCCCAGAGTGCTCCCAGTGCCAATCTCAGTCTTGGTTCTGGTGCCGAGCAGTTCAATCTCAGTTCTGGTGTGCCAGTCTTGGTTCTGGTCCCAGAGCAGTCCTTGATCTCTGGTGCCTGTCCCAGTGTCATGTTGGTCTCAGTCTTGGTCCCCAGTGCCAATTCAGAGACTGGTTACAGTCTTGGTCTCTGTCCCAGTCTCAGTTCCAGTTCTGGAGCGGTGCTGGTCTCAGTTCTGGTGTTGGTTCTGTTCCCAGTCTTGGTCTCTGTAGTGAATGGGCAGGAGACCAGCTCCTTTTCCAGGCCTTTTATTGAAAATCAGCTCTGGTGGGGCCTGAGGGGTCACGCACAGCACTGCTGCTCCCTGATGGACAATGCAGAGGAGGAGGAGTTCAGCTTTGCTGTGCAGCAGAGCCGGGCTTCCATCCTTGGGAGAGTCCCTGGGAGACCTTGGTGGCTCTGGTCTAGGGTGTCATGGCGGCCGAGTGCTGTTCACATCATGGCGACCAGGGAAAAGCTCTGGTGGGTGATTTCATCTTCTTCACTCTTTCTCAACCTGATTTTTAGTCTCAGATGTTTACTTGCTCGTTGTTTTAGGGTTTTAGCACTGAATGCTATCCCATGAGCCCTTGCTGTAAAATAAAACAAAATAGAAGTATATCTGTAGGACATAATAGAAATAATATCATATATTACAGTGTACGTATATTTTAAAATATAGTTAAAAATTAAGGGATTTTTGTTCCATTTGGTTAGAGGCAGAGGTTTTACTAAGTAATATTAAAAAATATAAAAGGCATATATATGTAAAGATATATATACACATAAAATAGAAATAAATTTTAGTAATATGCATAATGAATGTGCATAATGTGCATAATGAATAATGAAATTGTAGTATATATGTCTGCCCTGGTTTGAAGGACAGGTGTCTGCCAATAAAGGCAGAAATTTTCCTTTGAAACAGAGACTTTTAATTCCACTCCCCCAGTATTATAAAATGTTTTGAATCCAAGACTCTGAGGCAGAGATAAGGTGAATAACAGCTCTTTACTAATATATCTAACCGTACAAGCAGAAACAACAGCAGTTGTGTTACCAACAACACAGAACAGATAACTCGGTCCCAGTCCTTTCTCAAGCTGCAGGCACACTCTCTCTGCACTCAGTCCCGGTGCTGCAGGCGGAACAAAACCCCAGCAGCTGCAGAGAGCGGCAGGGAGCGGAGGTGGGAGGGCAGCAGCGGCCACGCCCGGGTCTCGGGTGGGAGCGGCTGGAGACGGGGCAGCTCCTCGCTCACCGTCTGTGTCCGGGTGATCAGCTGTGTCTGCAGAGGCAGGAGGCTGCAGCGGGGCAGATGCAGGGCAGGTGATCGCAGAGGGTCTGGCTCTCCTGCCTTCGGCCGCTGGGGGCTGCAGACGGGGCGTCCTCCTCCGAGCTCGCTGAGAACACGAGTCCCTCCGGGAAGCACGAGAGCCCCTCCGGCAGCCGCTCCCACCGACCCCTTTTGTCCAGAGTCGTCAAAGGTCCTGGGGTGTAACCCCGGCCAGCTCCATTGGCATGATAATGGAAAATTCTTTAAATTGACACAGTAATAGAAACACTCAATCCCCCAACAGGATTAAAAAAAAGATTTTGGGATAAATAAAGGAGGATTTGGTCCGAGCTGAACTTACTTGGGAGTGAGGGCAGCTGGGAGGTTTGGGCAGGATCAGAACCATTTCTGGGGCAGTTTCTGGGAGTTTTGGTAGTTTGGGGCTGGGTTTGAGCAATTTTGGAATATTTGGGGGCAGATTTTGAGGCATTTTGGGGGTGGTTTTGGAGGGATTTTAGGGTGTTTCTATGGGATTTTGGGGTGTTTCTAGTCGATTTTGGGGGCGCCTGAAGGGATTTGGGGTGTTTTGGGGCAGTTTTGGGGTATTGAGGGGCGGTTTTGAGGCGTTTCTCTGGAATTTTGGGGTATTCCAGGCCCATTTTTCGGGGTTTTGGGGTGTTTCAGGTGGGTTTGGTCACTTTTGTCGAAGGAGATCTTCATGGGGTTGCTCTGCGATTTTGGGGTGTTTTGGGGTACTCAGGGGCAGTTTTGAGGCGTGTCTCAGGGATTTTGGGGCGTTGCTCTGAGATTTTGGGGTGTTTCGGGCAGTTTTGCCAAAGCCTCCCCAAATGCACCTCAGACCCTCAATTTTCCCTCAGACCCCTCGAAATCGCCTCATTTCCCCCAAAGCCTCCCCCAAAGAACCTCAGACTCTTCAATTCCCTCAGATTCCCCCAAATTCCTCCATGTCCCCCTGTCTCCACCTCAGGTTCCCTATTTCCCACTAAAGCCCCCCGACCCCAAAGCACCCCCAGACCCCTCAATTCCCCACAGACTCCCCCAAACCCCCCATCTCCCCTGACCCACCTCAGACCCCTCAATTCCCCTCAGACTCCCTCAATCCCCCTCAGAATCCCCACCCCAAAATTCCCCCATTTTCCCTCGGCCCTACCTCAGTTCCTACACAGCCGATCTCCCTCAAGCTCTGTCCGCCGAGAGCTGGGGACCCCTCCCCAGCCAATAGCTGGCGCCTCTCCCCGAACCAACCAATCAGCGGCTCCCCTCAGCAACACCCGCCTCGCAGCTGCAGCCAATGAGAAGCCAGGGAGCGGCGCCTCTGCCCCGGGGCCGGCCATGCAGGGCGGCCCTCCCCGGCCCTCCCCGGGCTCGGGCGGGCGCTGAGGGAGGCGCTGCAGGGAGCGGGCAGGGCCGGGAGAGGACGAGGGCTGCGGGAGCTGCTGAGGCGCGCAGGGACAGGTGGGGAGGGGCGGGGAGGGTGAGGTGGGGGTGGGGAGCTAAAGGAGGGGCTGGGGGTTTTGGGGAGGGCCCCCAGCGGGGTTTTGGAGAGGGTCTGGGGTCCTAAAATGGGGTCTTGGAGGCTGGTCGGCATTTGGGAGGGGTCTTGGGGGTTTGTGGGGAGTCTGGGGAGGTCCCAGGGTTGATTTGGGGGTTCCTGCATGGGTTTTGGGGTTCTCGGATGGGGAGGGCCTGGGGCAGATTTGGGGGTCCCAGGGTTGATTTGGGGTTCCTGGGGGTCCCAGCCCCACCCTGACCGGGCTCTGGGGGTTTTTGGGGGAGGGGATCCCCCCTCAGTTTGGGGGGGTCTCCCACGGTGCCCCCTCCCCAAAAAGTGCTCGAGGGTCCCTGGAAGTGGCTCCTGTTCCACCGGCCCGTGCTCCCCCTGATCCAGGACGGGCCCCAGTGAGTCTGGGGGCTTCGGGGGCTGGGGGGGGGGCAGTTTGGAGGGGGTCTGGAAGGAGTGTTTGAGTGTCTGGGGGAGTTTTGGGAGGGTCTGGGGCGTTTTTGGGGGGTGTGAGGGGTTTTAGGGTAGTCTGGAGGGGTTTTTGGGGCGTCTGGGGGATCTGGGGGGCTCTGGAGAAACCCTAAAATCCCCCAAAACCCTCTGAAATCCCCTAAATCCCCCAAATTTCCTTCAAATCTCCCCCAAAATCTCCCCAAATCTATCCAAATTCCCCAAAAACCCCCAAAGATCTTCCAAAATCCCTCAAAACCCTCTGAAAATTCCAAAATCTCTCCTAAATTGCCCCAAATCCCCCAAAATCCCTCCAACCCCCTCAAAAATATCCCCAAAATCCCTCCCAAATCCCCCTTGAAATCCACCAAAATCCCTGAAATTGCCCCCAAATCTTCCCTAAATCTCCCCAAAATCACCAGAATCCACCCAAGAATTCCCTGAAATCCCCCAAAATGCTCCCCAATCCCCTGAAATCTCAAAAATCCCCAAATCCCCAAAATCCCCCCAAACTCCCCCACATCCACCCAGGACACCCAAAAACCCCCAAATTCTCTCCCAAACCTCCTCAAAATCCCCCAAAAATTTCCTAAAACGCCCTCTAAATTCCCCTCACACCCCAAAATCCACCCCGGACACCCCAAATCCCCCCAAAACTTTCCAAAAATCTCTCTTGGACATGCCAAAATCCACAAATCCTCTCTAAAACCCTGTCAAAATGCCCAAAAATTTTCCGAACCCCCGAAATCCCCTCAAAATCCCCTCAAATTCCTCAAAATTCCCCCAAATCTCCCCAAAATCCCCCCCAAAATCCCCCAAACCCCCAGCCCCCTGAGCACATCTCCCCGTGGGGCTGCAGCCCCTGGCCCGCGCCGTGTCCAGCAGAGCCCCCAGACCCAATTGGGGCCGGGGGGTCCCAGCAGAGCCCCGGCCATGGCCAGGGCCACCAGCCCACACCTGGGGGTGGGGGAATTTGGGGGGGATTTGGGGGGTTTTGGGAGGATTTGGGGCAGATTTGGGGGATATGGGGGATTTCAGAGAATTCTTGGGTGGATTTTGGTGATTTTGGGAGATTTTGGGGGGATTTCAGGGAGGGGGTTTGGGAAATTTCAGGGAATTCCTGGGGCTATTTGCGGGATTTTTGGGGTTTTGGAGCAATTTTGGGGGATTCTTAGTAGATTTCAGGGGAATTTTGGGAGGATTTGGGGGTTTTAGGGAGTTTTGGGGCAATTTTGGGGAGATTTTAGGGTGATTTGGGGGGATTTTAGAAGATTTCAACGGGATATTTGGAGATTTTGGTGTTTTCAGTGGGTTTTGGGGCGTTTAGGAGATTTAAGAAAGGCTTTGAGGGTTTTGGGGGACATTTGGGGGATTTCAGGGGATTTGTGGAAGAATTTTGGGAGACTTTGGGGAGATTTTGGTGGTGTTGGGAGATTATTGGAAGATTTGGGGATTTTAAGGGGATTTTGGGAGGATTTGGGGGATTTTGGGAAGGATTTTGAAGGGGATTCCGAGATTTCAGGGAATTCCTGGGTGGATTTGGGGGACGTTGGGGGTTTTAGGGGGATTTTGGGGAATTTGGAGGTGTCGCTGCCCGAGGTGTCTCCTTAGCCCCGGGATCCCCTCAGGAGGACATGCAGTGGTTCAAATCCTGGTTTTCCCCCAGGCGCCGATGAGAGATTGCAGCAGACGGTTTCAGAGGCTCCAAGGATTGTTGATTGTTCCTTGTCTCAGGAACTCTCTGCCCGGCTCACAGCGTCTGTCCAGCCGGGCACCCAGGATGGAATCTGCCTGCTGAGGGCAGGGCTGATCTTCTACAGTCTGCATTCCGTGCTGGATGTTTGTAACAACTTTCCAATGCAATCCAACTGTGTTAAACTGCCCAGCCGTGTCCCCATCCAACCTGACAGTGCCAGCATGTCACCCAGCACGGATGGCACGGAGAAGAAGGAGGAAGAGGTATCCACACCCCAAATTCTGCATCTTGGCCACGTGTCCCTTATCACAAACATCCCCAAAAGTCTATTTATCTACGTTCTAACAGTCTCATTTACACTTTACTGATTTTGGTGGCTTGTTTCCATTCCCTCTGTGTTGGTAATTTCCCCCAGGGGTTTGAATTCAGCGCCTGAGACACCTGGGGTCTCACTCAGGGCTGTTTTGAGACCCTCGCCAGGGGGTTTTGAGACCCCCAGGGAGGCCAGGGGAACACCCTGGGGCTCCCACAGGAGGAATTTCAGGGGATTTTGGAGGATTTGGGGCAGATTTGGGGGATTTCAGGGAATTTGTGGAGGGATTTTGAGGGATTTTGGGGGAATTTTAGGGAGATTTCAGGGGGATTAGGGAGAATTTGGGGGCGTTTCAGAGGATTCTGGGGGGATTTTGGAAGATTTTGGGGGTTTTCAGGGGGATTTTGAGGGATTTTGGGGGTGGATTTGGGGATTTTGGGGGATTTTGGGGGATTTCAGGGAATTCTTGGTTGGATTTTGGTGATTTTGGGGAGATTTGGGAGGAATTTAGAGGATTTCAAGGGAGATTTCAAGGGGGATTTTGGGGGGGATTTTGGGGGGTTGAAGGGATTTTGGGGGTTTGGGGCAATTTAAGGGAGATTTTGGGGTTTTCAGGGGATTTTGAGGGATTTTGGGGAGATCTTTGGGGGTTTTTGGGGGAATGTGAGGAGATTTGGGGGATTTGGGGAGATTTGGCGGGATTTGGGGGATTTAGGGGATTTCAGGGGGTTTTGGGGGTTTTAGGGGTTTCTCCAGAGCCCCCAGATCCCCCAGACTCCCCAAAACCCTCCAGAACCCCCAAACCCCCAGCCCCCCTGAAGCCCCCAGACTCACTGGGGCCCGTCCTGGATCAGGGGGCACGGGCCGGTGGAACAGGAGCCACTTCCAGGGACCCTCGAGACTTTTTGGGAGGGGGCACCGTGGGAGACCCCCCAAACTGAGGGGGATCCCCTCCCAAAACCCCCAGAGCCCGGTCAGGGTGGGGCTGGGACCCCCAGGAACCCCAAACCAACCCTGGGACCTCCCCAGGAACGCCAGCGGGAGGCGGGTGTTGCTGAGGGAGCCAGCGCTGATTGGTTGGCTCGGGGAGAGGCGCCGCTATTGGCTGGGAGGGGCCACAGCGTGGCGGACAGAGCGTGACGGGAGATCGGCTGTGTAGGAACCTGAGGTAGGGCCGGGGGAAATGGGGGATTTGGGGGGAATCTGAGGGGAATTGAGGGAGTCTGAGGTGCTTTTGGGGAGGCTTTGGGGGCGAAATGGGGGGATTTAGGGGGTCTGAGGTGGTCTGGAATGGATGTGGGGGGCTCTGTGGGAATTGAGGGGTCCGAGGTGGGGCCGGGGGAAATGAGGTGCTTTGGGGGTCTCTGAGGGGAACTGAGGGGTCTGGGGAAGCTTTGGGGGAATTGGGGTATCTGAGGTGGAGCCGAGGGGGACATGGGGAAACTAGGGGGGGGTCTCTGAGGGGAAGTGAGGGGTCTGAAGTGGGTCCCGAATGGATTTGGGGGCGATCTGGGGGGTCTGAGGGGAATTGAGGGGTCTGAGGTGCGTTTGGGGAGGCTTTGGCAAAACTGCCCCGAAACACCCCAAATCTCAGAGCAACGCCCCAAAATCCCTGAGACACGCCTCAAAACTGCCCCTGAGTACCCCAAAACACCCCAAAATCCCAGAGCAACGCCATGAAGATCTCCTTCGCCAAAAAGTGACCCAAACCCACCTGAAACACCCCCAAACCCGAAAAAATGGGCCTGGAATACCCCAAAATTCCAGAGAAACGCCTCAAAACCGCCCCTCAATACCCCAGAACTGCCCCGAAACACCCCAAGTTCCTTCAGGCTGCCCCAAAATCAACTAGAAACACCCCAAAATCCCATAGAAACACCCTAAAATTCCTACTAACCACCCCACAATACCTCAAAGCTGTTCCCAAATATTCCAAAATTGCTCAAAACCAGCCCCAAATACCAAAAATCCCAGAAAACTGCCCCAAAAATGGTCCTGACCCTGCCCCAAACCTCCCAGCTGCCCCCACTCCCCCAGGTAAGTTCAGCTCAGACCAAATCCTTCTTTTTTTATCCCAATTTTTTTTTTTTTAATTTCAATCCTCCTTTTTCCAACCCCAAAATCCTTCTTTGTGCACCCCAAATGTCGTTTTCAGACCCCAAATTCTCCTTTTCCCACCCCAAATCTTTTGTGCACCTCAAATTCCTTTTCCCACCCCAAAATCTCTTTTTCCCACCCCAAATTCCCATTTCCCACACCAAATCCTTTCCTGTCCACCCAAAATCCCCTTATCCCACCCCAAAATACTATTTCCCCACCCAGAATCTCCTTTTTCAATCCAAAATCCCCTTTTCTCACCCAAAATCCTGACCTCAAATCCTCATTCCTCACCCGAAACCCTTTTTTCCTCCCCCAAATCTCCATTTCCATCCCAAAATCTCATTTTTATATCCCAATTTCTTCCCCTTTTACCCCAAAATTTCCTTTTCCTACCGCAAATTCACTTTTAGGGTTCCCCAGGGGTTTTTAGGGTTTTTCCCACCCCCAGCTTTGTACCCAGGGTGTCTCTGCAGGCATAGCATCTGGACCTGCCCCTACCCCAAATCAATCCCAAACCAACCCCAAATAAACCCCAAATGCCCCCTGCTGTGCCCCCCAGGGTGGAGTGGTTTTCGAGGGGAGTTTGTGGTCAGGTGGGTTTGACCCCAAAGTTTGGGGATATGGGAGGTTTGATCCTAAAGTTTGGGGGAGGTTGACACTCGAGGGTTTGGGATCAGGGGGTTTGACTCCAGAATTTTGGGATCGGGGGGGTTGGACACCCAAATATTTCAAAGCCCAGAGTTTGGGAACTGGGGGGGTTTGACACGTCAAGTTTTGGAGTCTGAGGGGGTTTGATCCTAAAATTTGGGGTCAAGTGTGTTTTACACCTCAGGATTTGGGGTTTGGAGCGTTAGTCCCAAAGTTTCTGATTTAGAGGGGTTTCACACCAAATTACTGGGATTTGGGAGGTTTAACTCCCCGAGTGGGAGATCCTAAAATTTGAGATTTCGGGCGATTGACGCCTCAGGGTTTGGGTATTGGGGGTTTTGATCCCAAATTTGGGGTTTGAGGGTGTTTGACCCCAGGATTTGGGGGGTTTTGACCCCCCCCAGGTTTGGGGTAGAGGTTGAGATCAAAATGATTCCCTGAAAACAGCAGCAGGATCGAAACTGGGAACAGGATCAGGATTGGGAATGAAATAGGGATTGGATTTGGGAATGGGATTAGGATTGGGGACAGGATATGGAAGGGGTCCAGATTGGGAATGAAATAGGGATTGGGAATGAGAACGGGATCAGGATTGAGAAAGGGATTGTGATGGTAAATGAGATCGGGATCAGAAATAGGGATTAGAATGGGAATGGGAACGGGAACAGTTTAGGGATTGGGAACAGGAAGGAGACTGGGAATGAGGGATCAGAAAGAAGAATGTGAACGGGATTGAGAATGGGATAAGGATTGGGATTGGGGATTGGGAATGGGAATGGGAACGGAATTGGAACTGAGAAAGACAATGGGATCGGCATTGGGAATGGAAACATGATCAGGAGTGGGAACAAGCTTGGGAATGGGAATGAAAGAGGGATTTGGAATGTGAAAGGGATTGGAATTGGGAAAGGGATCGAGATTGGGAATGAGATCGGAATCAGAAATGGGAATGAGATTGGGAATGGGCATGAGATAGGGATTGGCATCAGGAATGGGAATAGGATTGGGATCAGGACCAGGAACAGGACTGGGAATGGCATCAGGAAGGGGAATGGGAAGAAGATTGAGGATAAAGACGGGAATGAGATAGGGATTGGGAATAGGATTGGGAACTGGATCGGGATGCAAAAGCTGTGACATAAATGGGTGCCTTGGCCGGGAAATCTCAAATTGGAGAACCAAAACTAGGATGGGCAGGAACAACTTTTCCATGTTGGCAACTGGAATTCCAGAGCCTGGCAGTGTGAGCCATGCAGGACCATGCAGACTGGGATCATGGGGGCTGGGATGACATGGACTGGGATCCTCCAGACTGGGACTGCACAGACTGGGACCAGATGGATCAGGGCCATGCAGAGTGGGATTGTACAAACTGGGATCCCATGGACTGGGATTGTACAAACTGGGACCATATGGACCTGGATGGCTGCTCCAGAACGATGTGAACTGAGACGGTCCCGCCCCTCCCAGGGTCCCTCCCAGTCCTGCCCACTCCCATGTGGGGGCGCAGCCAAAACTCCCCGCAGTGAACAAGGAGGTCCCAGAGTGCTCCTGGTGTCGGTCTGTGTCCTGGTCCTGGTCTCAGGCTCAGTTTGGAGCAGTCCTGGAGCGCCCCTGGTGCTGATCCTGGTCTGAGTCTCGATCCCCGAGTGGTGCTGGTCTCAGGCCCAGTCACGGTCCTATAGTGGTGCCAGTCTTGGTGCCAGTTTCGTTTTCAGTTTTGGTCTCAGTCTCGGGGCAGTTCCGGTCCCAGTGCTGGTGCCAGTGTTGATCCCAGAGTGCTCCCAGTGCAAATCACACTCTCAGACCCAGTCATGGAGCGGTGCCAGTCTCAGTTCTGGTGCCGGTGCCGCTCTCAGTCTCAGTCCTGGAGCTCTCCTGGTGCCCGTCCCAGTGTCGGTGCTGGTCTCAGTCTTGGTCCCAGCAGAAATTCAGGGCCCAGTCTCGATCTTGGACCCAGTCTTAGTTCCAATTCTGGAGTGGTGTTTGTCTCAGTTCTGGTGTCGCTTCTGTTTCCAGTCCTGGGCTCGGTCTCCGTTCTGATGTCGGTGTCAGTATTGATGCTGGTGCTGGTTCTGGTGTTGGTTTTGGTCTTGGTTCCAAAGATTTTAGGCCCATTTGGTTGATTTTATGCCAAAGTGTGATTTTAGGCTGGATTTTAGGGCCCTTTTGGATAATGTTAGGCAAATTTGGATGATTTTAGATCACTCTTGTGTGGATTTGAGGTCCCTTTGGCTGATTTTTAGGCCAAACCTGGTGGATTTAGGTTGCATTTGAGGCCCTTTTTTGGTGATTTTAGGCCAAACCAGGCCCCTTAAGGACCACCTGGCCCTTTGGCCCCGCCTCTTCCCTCACAGTTCCTGCACTTTTCTAACCCTGCCCCTTTTCATTCGGCTTCTGCCCATTTATTTGCCCTCCACATTTCTATTCCCAGCCCCTCTCAATCATTAACCTCTCCTCTTTCCTTCCGTCCGAGCCCTTGTGTTTGCCCCGCCCCATTCCCCTCTAAGCCCCGCCCATCTCCAGGCGCATTCACCCCGCGCATGCTCAGAACACCCAAAAGTGCTTCACCGCCATCTTTGCTGCTGGATCCTGGCCGGGCTGCAGCGTCTCCGAGAGCTGCGGTGGGGCTGGGGAGGGATCTGTAGGGGATCTACAGGGGATCTGGCATGACTTTACGCCCCTGGGGACATTTCTGGGGCTCTGCAAAGGGCATTGGGGGCTCTGTGGGGTCCCTAAAGGGGGTTTGGGAGGTCCATAGGGGATCTATAGGAGCCTGGAGGGGGTTTTACCGCCCTGGGGGTTTCTGGGGTTTTGTACAGGGGATTTGGGCTTGTCTATGGGGGATTTGGGGGGCACTGGGTAGTCTATAGGGGATCACTAGGGGATCTGTCGGGGACTGGGGGCTGGGGGTCTCTACAGCAGATTTGGGCTGGTCTGTAGGGGATTTCGAAGGTCCCTTAAGGGGGATTGGGATTTCGATAGGGGATTTGGGGGGCACTGGGTTTTCCCTAAAGGCACTCTGAGAGAATTATGGGGTCTACACCAGGAAGTATTTTTAAAATTTTGTGTCCAAACATGGGCATTTTTAGGTTTCTGTTGGGAATTTTTGAAATTTTGGGGACCTCAAATGGAATTTTGGAGGATCCCATAGGCAATTTTTGTGGTCTCTAGAGGCAGACTTGGGTCCAAACATGGGAAGTTTTGGTTCTCTACAGGAAATTCTTGGGATCTCCTTAGGGAATATTTGGGAATTCAGGGTCCAAATGTAAGAATTTCTGAGTGTGAATTTTGTTTGCCAAAATACGGCAGGGAACGGCTGGCATGAAGCCCATGAGACCCAGGGCTCTGATTTTAGGGTGATTTGGCTTCCCTAGGGGGTTTCAGGACAGTTTGGGTGTGTTTAGGTCCATTTGTGTGATTTTAGGAAAAATGAGGTGGTCCTAAGGCGATTTTAGGCCCATTTTTGTGATTTTTGGCAGAAGCAGGCACTTTCAGGGTCGATTTTACACAGATTTATGCGATTTAAAGGTGATTTTAGGCAACTTGCAGTGTGGGTTTTCAACCACTTTGGGCAGTTTGAGACACTTTAGTGAGATTTCAGACCCATTTGGCTGATTTCAGGCCAAAGCTGATGGGTTTTAGGCTGGATTTTAGGCCCCTTTTGGACAATATTAATCACATTTGGATGATTTTACAACCCTTGGTGTGGATTTGAGGCTTTTCTGGCTGATTTTAGGCCAAACGTAGTGGAATTAGGCTGCATTTGATGCCTTTTATTGGTGTTTTTGGGCAAAGCGAATCTTTTTAGGACACTTTTGTGCCCTCCCTGCCCTCCCTTTCCCCTCACAGTTCCCGCCCTTCCCTTGACCCATCCCCTCCCAGTTCGGGGTTCAGACGGGGCAGGAGGAGGAGGAGGGAGGGAGGAAGAGGCGGAGCGGCAGCAGAAGCAGGAGGGACAAGGAACGATTCAAGCGCCAGCCCGGAGCTGCCTGAACTCGCAGCCCCCGGGACCATCGCCCCCATCCCTGCAGGTGCCCTGGGAGTGGGGAGCTCACCCCAAATATCCCCAGGAGAGTCCCTGGGTTTGGGGATTTTTGGGGGATATTTGGATCTTGCCGGGCTCCAGGGTGCAGATGGCCCTCGGGGGGACATCAGAGGTCCCCGGGAGGTGTTTTTGGGGGTCCCGGTGGGTGCGGGCAGAGCCCCGGCGGGGGCGGGGATGCGGGTCCCCCGTGGTGGGGTTGGGCTTCCCGGGCCGGGCCCTGCGAGCTCTGCCGGGGCCACGTGGGGAGCGCGGGAGCGGCGGGATCGGCGGGGGACAGCGGTTTTGGGGAGCCCCGGGAGAGGCGCAGCTTCCCTGAGCGGGAGCGCAGAGAGAGGAGAGCCCCAGAAGGGCAAAGCGGGGAGCCCGACGGGGGACCCCTGGCATTGCCGGGACCCCGGCAGGGGTGCTGGGGCTGGAGGGGCGGCACGGCCGGAAAGGGCTTGGGGCTCCCGGTGCCGCCAGTGGCTGCTCCCAGCATGAGCCCAGTTGCTCCCCGCGTGTGCTTCCAGTTTCCTCGGCACTCCCAGCATGAGCCCGGTCACTCCCAGCCATTCCCTATTATGATGGAATTGCTCCCAGTTGCTCCCAGTTCCTCCCAGGGTCACCAAAACTGAGAGAAAAAACCAAAAATGTCCGACAGCAATTTATAATTTAGAGAGTCAAGGCGTTACTTTATTATCATGGCAGGATGTTGTGGCCAGGATGTCGCACAGAAATCTTCTCATCCACACATAACCCGTGTGTGCAGAGAGAATCATTCCATGACACTCCTTTTTTGTAAATTTTTAGTTCTTTTGTACAGTCAGGGAAATGAATTGGGTCAGTGTTCTTTGGTGTCAAGTTGCAAACACTGAATTCCTACTATTTGGTCTCCTTTTGGATCCGGATTTCTCCCCTTCTGATGTTAATTAGATCTTCATTCCCTGATTTTATCAGTCTTTTCAGAGGAGGTGTCTGCAATTTGCCAGAGGCAGAGTCTGGGGTGGATGTTCCTGGGTGGCCACTGATGTTCTGTTAATGGCCGCTGATGGCCCTTGAGCATTCCAGCTGCTGCCAGTGTGTTGATGTGTTGAGTTCATCCCACCCCACCTGGTGCAGCAATGCCCTGCAAAGAAAATTAGAAGTCTTTTTTAGGGCAAATGCAAACAAGAACCCTTGATTAAAGTTAAAGAAATTTTTTTAAACGGATACCTTTTCCAGCTCAACTTTGGTCTGGTGTGTTCCAAGTTCTCCCCGCTGCCCCTAGTACAGTCCCAGTCACTCCCAGTACTATCCCGGTATGAGTCCAGTCTCTGCCAGCAGGGCCCCAGTCACTCACACTTGCCCCCAGTTACCCCAGCATGGTCCCAGTTTTTCCCCCCAGCCCATTCCCAGTCACTCCCAGTTATATCCCAGTCACCACCTCTATGGTCTCAGACGCTCCCAGTATATCCCAGTTGCCCTGAACAATCTCATAGTCATTCCCAGGAACTCCCAGTTACCTCAGCGTGGTTCCCTTGCCTCCAATTTTATCCCAGTTGACTTTGGAATAGTCCCAGTGCCTCTCAGCATGGTTTTGGGTTTTTTTTTGATGGGGAGGGAAATGTATGGAGAATGCAGAACTCCAAAGCTGATCCCAGTCACTCCCAGTCAGTCCCTATTATGATGCAAGTTCCCCATTGCACGGTCACAATTGCTGCCATTCCTCCCATGTTCATACAGGGTTTTCCCAGCTCTCCCAGTTCCTCCAGTATAGTCCCAGTCTCTCCCAGTATGAGGCCATGGTCCCCAAGTGCTCCCTGTCAATGCCAACATGACCCCAGTAGCCTCCAGTATAATCCCTGTGACTCCCTGTCTCTCCCAGTATATCCCAGTCACCCCCAGCATGCTGCCAGTCACTCTCACTTCTTCCCTCTTGCTTTCAACTTGATTCCTGTTGTTCCCTGCCATTCCCAGTCCATCCCAGTATGATTCCAGTCACCCTCAGTGTGATCCCAGTCTCACCCCAGCATGGAGTCAGCTGCTCTCCCTGTGATCCCAGGATGATCCCAGTTGCTGCCAGCATCGTTCCAGTTGTTCCCAGTTCCTCCCAGGATGATCCCTAGAATAGCCCCAGTCCCTCTCAGCATTGTCCCACTATCTCCCAGTTGCCCCCAGTGTGGTTCCAGTCCCCCCAGTATGGTTACAGACACTCTAATTATATCCCAGTTTCCCCATTAAGGTTCCAGTTAGCTCAGAATGATGCCAGTCTTTCCCAGTTACTCCCAGTTCTCTCCAGCCTGATCCCAGTTTCTGTCAGTGTCCCATACTCCCAGTTGCTCCCAGTATGATCCCTGTTATGGCCTCAGTCCCCTCAGCATGGTTCCAGTACCTTCCAGTTGATCCCAGTTGCTCCCAATGTGTCCACATTTTCCTCCCATCATAGGCCCAGTAGCTCCCAGTAAGCCTGAGCCAGTTTCCATTTCCACTCACTGTAATCCCAGCGGCTCCAAGGATGATCCCAGTAGGACCCGTAGTCACTCCCAGTATGGTTCCAGTCATCTCCAGTATGACCCCAGTCACACCCAGATCCTTTCAGTCATGTCCAGAGTGAATCCCAGTCAATCCCAGTATGGTTCCAGTTGTGCCCAGCTCTTCTCCATCATTTCCAGTCTGATTGCAGTATGATATTCCCAGCACTATTCCGGTCACTCCCAGTACAATCCCAGCCATTTCCAGTAGGATCCCAGTGTGACTCTGACATAGGCACAGCTGCTCCCATTATCATCCAGTGTGGTTCCAGTTGCTCCCATTTCCCCTCACTGTAGTTTCAGTCTCTCCCAGTGCATCCCAGTTGCTGCGAGCATGGCCCCAGTCACTTCCAGTGTCTGCCATTATGAGCCAGTATGATCCCAGTATTTCTGAGCATGGTTCCAGTTTCTCCTAGTTCCTCCCATTGTGATCCCAGTTGCCCCAGCACAGTCACAGTCACTGCACAGATGATCCCAGTCCCTCCCAGCATGGTCCCAGTCATGTCCAGTTCCCCCAGTACAGAGTAGTAGCTCACACTGACTCCCCAGTAGCCCCCAGCATGGACACAACTCTTCCCAGTTTCAGTCCCTCCAGTATGATTACACATACACTTATTATATTAGTTCTCCCACATGCACCGTAACCCAGTCCCAGTCACTTCCAGTAATATCCCATTATGAGTCCAGTATGAGTCCAGTCTCTGCCAGCAGGGCCCAGTCACTCACACTTGCCCCCAGTTGCCCCAGCATGGTCCCAGTTTTCCCCCAGCACATTTCCAGTCACTCCCAGTCAGGCCCCAGCTACCACCCCTGTGGTCTCAGTCACTCCCAGTATATCCCAGTTGCCCTGAACAATCTCATAGTCATTTCCAGGCACTCCCAGTTACCTCAGTGTGGTTCACTTGCCCCCAGTTTTATCCCAGTTGCCACTGCAATACTCCCAGTGCCTCTCAGCATGGTTTGTTTATTTTTTTTAGTGAAGGTGAATGTTTGGAGAATGCAGAACTCCAGAGCTGAGCAGAAAATGCCCTTGGGGGACACTGGGGTGTCCTGGTGGTGGCTGCCGGCAGAGGCAGCCTGGAGGAGCAGAGCCCTGTGTCCCCCAGGAGCCCAAAGTGGGGAGCCCAGAGAGGGGGGAGCGCCGCCATTGGCGGGACCCTCAACAGCCTGGAGAGGGGCAGGGGGACTCCTTGGACCCCCAGCACCCCAAAGCAGAGAATAAGGGGAGAAGGGACCCCGGGACACTAAAATCCCCAGCATACCTAAACGGGGAGAGGGAAGCGGGGGGAGCTTTTTGGATTGCTGGGACTCCCAGCAGCCTGGGGAGGGCGGGCACCGAGTAGATGGGGGACCCCCAATAGAAGCGTGACCCCCAGCAGCTGGGACAGGGGGGAACCCCCAAACACCAAAGGGGAGGGACCATTGCCAGGAACTCCTGGGAGGCATTTTCAAGGCTGAATGATGGTGTTTGGGAGGTTTTGATGGAGCCCAGATGCCCGGGGACTTCTAGAGATGAACTTGGGCAGGAGGAACCCCCAACACAACACGCTCATCCCTTGTTTTTCCCCAAACCAGGATTTTTCAAACCTTGGCCTGGTGGAGGAGGAGGAGGAGGCTGCAAGGAAGAGGAAGATGGCCCAGGAGCCCCAGGCAGGTGAGGAGGAAGTCAGTGCCCTTTTCCCCCTCTGTCCTGCTCCATCTCCCAGCCCAGCACAGCCCCAGCTGCAGGACACCCCGCTGCTGACACTGACCTGTCGGGGACACGCTGGGGGGATCTCCTTCCCCTTCCCTCTGGCATGGAGGCAAATCCCGTCCTCTCCTTGTCCTTCCTTGCCCAGACAAGGAGCTGAGCATGGAGAGCAGGGAGGACAAATCCCTGCAGCAGAACCTGGTGGAAGAGGCCGTTTGCAGTGGCTCCATGGCGCAGGAATCCAATGGGGAGGAAAAGCCGCAGAGATCCCACACCAGGAGGGGCTGCAAACGCAGATCGCGGGGATCTGAGGAGGAAAGACCCAGCCTGGGCCGGGCAGGCGGCCGGAGATGGAGCCAGAGCTCGGACCTGGTGGTCCATGAGCAGCTTTGTGATGGGGAGAAGCGCCACAAGTGCTCGGAGTGTGGGATGAGCTTCAGATGGAGGTACCTCCTGATCCGCCACCAGAGGATCCACACTGGGAAGAGGCCCTATGAGTGTTCTCAGTGTGGGAAGAGGTTTCTGACCAGAGGCAATCTCCTCCAGCACCAGTGCACACACACAGACGAGAAGCCCTTCCGCTGCCCCGACTGTGGGAAGGGATTCAGACGAAACTACCATCTCATCTCCCACCGGCTCATCCACACCGAGGAAAAGCCCCACAGGTGTGAGGAGTGTGGGATGAGCTTCAGATGGAGCTCCAACCTGATCAGGCACCAGAGGATCCACACTCGGGAGAGGCCATACAAGTGTGGGGACTGTGGGAAGGGCTTCAGGCAGCGTTCCAGCCTAAACAACCACCAGAGGATCCACACTGGGGAGAAGCCCTACGAGTGTTCTAAGTGTGGCAAGAGGTTTCGCACCAGCTCTAATCTCGTCACGCACTACCAGACACACACTGGGGAGAGGCCCTACGAGTGTCCTGACTGCGGGAAGGGCTTCAGGCAGAAGTGCAATCTTATCACCCACCGGCGCATCCACACTGGGGAGAGGCCCTACGAGTGTGAGGAGTGTGGGAAGAGCTTCTCCCAGAGCTCAACCTTGACCCAACACCAACGGAGGCACCGGTAAGGGAAGCCCTGCGAGTGCCTTGAGTGTGGGAAGAGCTTCGTGCGCTGCTCCAACTCCATCCCCCACTCCAGGACCCATGATTGGCAGAGCCCTGGTGTCCCACATTCCCTGGGATCCATGATGGGAAGACAACTGCCTGGTTATCCTTTTGTTTTGGCCTTTGTTTCTTTCTCTTCTCCATCTCTTTGTGCTCCAAAAGTCAAGGGGGATCGATCTGTCGCCTCAAAACCTCCCAAATCCAAGTAAAAACACCTCAATTTTGACTCAAAATGGCTCAATCCAACTTCAAAGTGCCTTGTACCCTCCTAAAAATAACTGAATCTGACAATAACATTACTTGATTCCAGAGCCTCCAGGGTGAGAAGGGGTTGGAAGGAGATTGGGACAAGTGGGATCCAAATTTGGAGCGGTGGGATCAGGATTGTGTGGATGTTCCTGGGGGATGGATTTGATAGTAAATAAAACTAGGACAATTCCTGATTTCTGTCCCATTCTCTTTCAGTCATTTCAGGTCTGTTTTCAGTGTCACCTTCTCAGCTGATTGTGTTTGTGTCCTTCTTTCTCTCCTGCCTCTCTGTGCCTGCTCTGTTTCTCTCTCAGGGTCTCCCTTGACCCAGGGCAGCTCTCACCAAAGACCCTGCCCTGATTCAATTCCCAGTGCAGGAGCTGCAACAGCCGTGGGTGAAGTTGTGAAGGCTGGCAGTGAAATGTCCCTGTAAGATCTTGCTGTACTTGGCTTTGGCCCCTTCAGAAGAGCTTTGCATTCAAGGGCAGGAACATCTTTTCCTGCCTGGGAACTGGAATTCCAGAGCCTGGCAGTGTGAGCCATGCAGGACCATGCAGACTGGGATCATGGGGGTCAAACCTCCCCAAACGCAAAATTTGGGATCAAAACCCCCAATCCCGAAACGCAGGTGTTTGAAATATTTGGGGTGTCCAACCCCTGTGATCCCACAATTTGGGGTTAAACCCCCCTGATCCCCAAATTCTGGGGTCAAAAGTCCCCAAAACCCTGGGGTGTCAGTACCCCCAAATCTCAAATTTTAGGATCGCCCACCCCCCCTCAGTTCTCAAACTCTGGGGTTAAACCCCCCAGATCCCCATTATTTGGTGTCCAACCTCCCCAAATTCCCATTTTTAGGACCAACCCCCCCAAACCCGAAATCCTGAGGTGTAAAACACCCTTGACCCCAAATTTTAGGATCAAACCCCCTCAGACTCCAAACCTTGAGGTGTCATACTCCCCCAATTTTCAAACTTTGGGCTTTGAAATATTTGGGGTGTCCAACCCCCCCGATCTCAGAATTCTGGGGTCAAACCCCCTGATCCCAAACCGTGGGGTGTCAACGCCCCCAAATTTTAGGATGAAATCTCCCCCATCCCCAAACTTTGGGGTCAAACCCACCTGACCCCAAACTCCCCTCCAAAACCACTCCACCCTGGGGGACACAGCAGGGGTCATTTGGGGTTTATTTGGGGTTGATTTGGGATTGATTTTGGGTGGTGGCAGGTCCAGATGCAATGTCTGCAGAGACACGCTGGGTACAGTGCTGAGGGTGGGAAAAACCCCAGAAACCCCTGGGGAACCACAAAAATCCCTGGGAAACTCTAAAAGTGATTTTGCGGTGGGAAAAGGAGATTTTGGGGTAAAAGGGGAAGAAATTGGGATATAAAAATGAGATTTTGGGATGGAAAAGGAGATTTGGGGGAGGAAAAAAGGGTTTAGAGTGGGGTTTGAGGATTTAAGGTGGGAAAAGGGGACTTTGGGATTGAAAAAGAAGATTTTGGGTGGACAGGAAAGGATTTGGGGTGGAAAAAGGAGATTTGGGGTGGGAAAAGGAGATTTTGGGTGGGAAAAGGAGATTTGGGATGCCTAAAAGATGTGGGGTGTGAAAAGGAGAATTTAAGCTGGGAAAAAGAGAATTTAGGGTCTGAAAAGGACATTTGGAGTGTACAAAGAAAGGATTTTGGGGTTGAAAAACTAAGATTTGAGATTTAAAAAAGATTTGGGATAAAAAATGAGGATTTGGTCCGAGCTGAACTTACCTGGGGAAGTGGGGGCAGCTGGGAGGTTTGGGGCAGGGTCAGGACCATTTCTGGGGCAGTTTTCTGGGATTTTTGGTGGTTTGGGCTGGTTTTGAGCAATTTTGGAATATTTGGGGGCAGCTTTGAGGCATTTTAGGGTCGTTTTGAGGGATTTTAGGGTGTTTCTATGGGATTTTGGGGTGTTTCTAGGTGATTTTGGGGTAGCCTGAAGGGATTTGGGGTGTTTTGGGGCAGTTTTGGGGTATTGAGGGGCGGTTTTGAGGCGTTTCTCTGGAATTTTGGGGTTTTCCAGGCCCATTTTTTCAGGTTTGGGGGTGTTTCAGGTGGGTTTGGGTCACTTTTTGGCGAAGGAGATCTTCATGGCGTTGCTGTGGGATTTTGGGGTGTTTTGGAGTACTCAGGGGCAATTTTGAGGCGTGTCTCAGGGATTTTGGGACGTTGCTCTGGGATTTGGGGTGTTTCGGGGCAGTTTTGCCAAAGCCTCCCCAAACGCACCTCAGAGCCCTCAATTCCCCTCAGACCCCCCCAAATCGCCCCCAAATCCATTCGGGACCCACTTCACACGCCCTCAGTTCCCCTCAGACCCAGCCAGTTTCCCCCATGTTCCCCCCGGCTCCACCTCAGACACCCCAATTCCCCCCAAAGCTTCCCCAGACCCCTCAGTTCCCCTCAGAGACCCCCAAAGCACCTCATTTCCCCCGGCCCCACCTCGGACCCCTCAATTCCCTACAGAGCCCCCACATCCATTCCAGACCCGCCTCAGACCCCTCAATGTCCCTCAGATTCCTCAATTTTTCTTCAAACACTCCCAAATTCCCCCAAATCCATTCCAGACCTACCTCAGACACCTCAATTCCCCTCATATTCCCCAAATGCACCCATTTCCCTCCAAAGCCTCCCCAAAAGAACCTCGGAACCCTCAATTCCCCTCAGATTCCCCCCAAATTCCTCCAAGTCCCCACGGCTCCACCTCAGATTCCCTATTTCCCACCAAAGCCCCCCCGCCAAAAGCACCCCAGACCGCTCAATTCCCCTCAGACCCATCAATTCCCCTCAGATTCCCCCCCAAATCCCCCCATTTCTCCCCGGCCCCACCTCAGTTTCTTCCTCAGCCTCTCTCCCGTCCACGCTCTTTCCGGCCATGTGGCCCCTCCCAGCCAATAGCGGCGCTTCTCCCCGAACCAACCAATCAGCGCTGGCTCCCTCAGCAACACCCGCCTCTCAGCGCGCTGCAGCCAATGAGAAGCCAGGCGGGAGCGGCGCCCTCTGCCCCCGGGGCCGGCCATGCAGAGGGACGGCCCCTCCCCGGCCCCCTCCCCCGGGCTCGGGCGGGCGCTGAGGGAGGCGCTGCAGGGAGCGGGGCAGGGCCGGGAGAGGACGAGGGGCTGCGGGAGCTGCTGAGGCGGCGCAGGGACAGGTGGGGAGGGGCGGGGGGAGGGGTGAGGGTGGGGGTGGGGAGCTAAAGGGGGGGCTGGGGGGTTTTG
>JAPFBE010000884.1:0-22069 GCA_034336665.1 Luscinia megarhynchos | reverse complement strand
AGAGGCAGGCAGGATGCAGAGCTGCCAGCAAAGGAAGGGCCAGCGAGGTGGGGCAGCCGGGGGATGCCGACAGCCTGCAGGGACAGAGGCGCAGGGCATGGACACCGTAGGACAGCCTGGGCTGCAGAGGGCACAGGGATGGGCAGCAGCTGAAAGGCCCTGCCAGAGCCAACTGCTGCAGCACTTGGGCCATGGCTGCTGGCCCTGGGCCTGAGGCCAGCAGGGGACAAGTGAGCCTTGCTGTGCTGGGGCCTCATTGCCTCCTTGTCCCTGCTCAGCAGCCTGGCAGGGGCCGCCCCATGCTCCTGCCCTTGGCATGGCACATCCCCAGAGCCCAGTGGCCCGGGAAGAGCCCTGAGCAATGAGGGAGGGACAGGATCTGCCTTGCCAGGGGCTGGGGCTCAGGCCTTGGCCCTTTGCATTCCTGAAACACATCCAGGTTTGCTCAGCATCAGAGACACCTTTCCCTTGTTTGTCCCACCTGTCATCACTGCCTCCAGTGTTCTGCTCTAACTGGAACCTGGGTGTTGGAATTCAAAATGCAAGGAATTCTCAGAACATAGGGCCTTAAGCCAAAGCTTAGAATTAAACACAGTTGAGATAGGTTTAGCTTTACAATTTAAGATGTAGAAAAAATAAAGGTAGTAACAAAGGCAACAAGATGTTTTAGAGTGCAGTAATGTCAGTTTGTGTCTTGTGATATAAATGGCTATGAAAGTTCACACTGTGGTATGAGTCAATAAGATGAAATATCTTAGTATTGAATTAGAAACATAAATATCTCTGTTGACAGTGTTTCATTGGTTAATAAATCCTTAAAAGACCTTGTAGTCATAAGTCTTGTGACTTGTAAGCCATGCTGTGACCATCTGTAAGATAAGCTTCACCTTTCTGCCTGTATAGAAAATAAAAAAATAAATCACAATTTCTAAAGAAACTCAGAAGTCCCGACTCTCTGCTTCATTCAGAAAAAGAAAAAAATCCCCACCAAAAAATGTAGCATTAAAAAAATAAGCCCAAACTTAAAAAAAAAAAAGTATCATAAAAGGAATACATCCACACCTTTAAAAATATAATGTAAAAACAAAAAACCTGCACCTGGGAACACCTTCTCAGTCATGTCTCTCAGTGGGACCCATTAGAACTTCAGGAAACTTTGGACTTTGAATCTGACTTTGAATTTTTGAGAGGTTTCTTTTCCTTCTTTACCCTATTTTTTCTAACCTGACATGATTGTCATCCATGTCTCCTCTAATTCAACCCTTGGAAAACCTTCTCCTTCATGTTTATCAGTGGGACTCACTAAAAGTAGGAGAAACTTTGGAGTTTGAATCTGACTTGGAATTCTTGAAAGGTTTCTTCAGCTCCCTTTTAGGGACTGATGTTCAGGGACTCAGCCCAAACCCCCGAGAGGTTCATTGAAGTCCTTGTGCTGTGTCTGTGCTGCTGAGCTGGGCTGGGCTCCTGGCACAAAGGCAGCTACTTGCAAGGGCAGCACTGCAGGGAGACAGCCAATATTTCCAAAATATTATTTGGAGCTCCTTGGCAGCACCAAATGCACACCAGGGCTCACTGGGATCAAGCAAGTCCTGACAAACCATGGCAATGCCTTGATCTCCCTATGGTCCAGTGCAGTCCATTCCAACGGGTTTCAACTCCAGTTATAGAGAAATAATTCAAAGAGCTTCTTAGAAATATTTATTATTACTTTAAAGAGTATATTTTATTACTGTTCTCTTTAAAGCAGAGGTGATTGCAGCATTCTGTGATCGATATTGATCCAGGGTCTCTCCTCAGGAGATCTGGCCTGCTCAGAGAAGCTGTGCCTTGAGGTCTGACCCCGTGTGGACAACCTTGCTCCACATTCCCCTATCCCATCCTGTCTGTCCTTACTCACCTGGGACCTGCTATGTTTGGAGATCTGGCTGCAGTCAGGCAAACAGGGGTTTTCCTGGCTCTTTTGAAGCAATCTAAAACTCCTAAGTTTCCCAACAGCAAACAGACACACTCCTCAGGTGTGTGCCTAGCCCAAGGTGCCACCAAGCAGGTTCTCCTTCCCCAAGGCAGAACCCCTGCAAGGAATGTTTGACAACTTTGAACTCCTTGGTTCCCTGAGGCCTTGCAGTGTCACAAAGGCCCCTTGGTTCCATGAGGTTCCAGACAGTCACAATGGAGATTTGGGTCCATGGGGCCCCACGCTGTCACACTGCTCTTTTTGGTTCTATGAGATCTTGATCTGTCACAATGGACCCTTGGTTCCATGAGGGTCTGTACTCAACAGTGGTCTCCTGTAGTTCCAAATTTTCACAACACACCCTTGGTTCCATGAGGTTTCTGCAGGAGGACTTCCCCTATGGCCCAGCAGAGCTCATCTGTTCTGTCCATCAGCTGGGGCCATAACTCAGGGCATCTTCCCCATCCCTGGAATTGCTGAGATAACCCAGGCCAGACATCTGTCCTGTCCTGAGTTCTCTCTGGTGCCAGGGAGGTGCAATTCCCAGCTGACCATGAACATCTTGTCTTGAGAGCAGACTGAATGGAGACAAGCCTTGAATTTCTGAGTGACATACACTTCACTTTCCAAACTATAAATGCTACACAAAACATTCACAAATCAGAAGTCTTCTGCATAGTCCCTGCAAATGGGTAGGGCTTTTCCTCCAAGTCTGGATGCATGTCGGTGGTTACTTTTCTGGAAGCTGAGTGAAAGGACTCCATGTGCACTCCCTCATCAATTTGGTGGTAAGTTCCATTGACTCCTGATCTCTGCAATTTCTTCACTAACTGTAATATAGGTAACTTTATTGTGCTCTGTGTTTGTATGTACCTGTACTTCTTTTGTTTATGCTGTGCATTAAGCAGTCTGTTTAAAGCCTCTTGTCTGGTAATCTTGAGTCCATTCAGCAAATAATTCGTTTTGTAATTGACCCAATCATCCATTTTAAAAAACTTGGGAGAAAGAGCAATTCGGTGTGCTGGTCGCTTGAAACAGAGCTACTGCCAGAAACCTGAGCATAAGGCAGGGCATGTCTACGCTTTCACTCCATTTCTAACAAAAATTTCATTTAAAAACAATGAGAGTGAAGATATTTTTTTCCCATTTCTTCTTTTCCTGTTTATACACTGGTATCAGCAATCTCCAGTTGACATTCATTCCCAGCACTTCTTTATGCAGTCTGAATAGATATGAACATCAAGACCCTGAATGGCTGACAATCAGTCAGACTCTGTCTCTACCCCCACCCCACCATTTCCTTCATCCAACCTCTGGGAGCTCAGAGCAGCCTTGTGCAAATCTGAGCTCTTCCACACCAGGCTCTAAAGCAAAAATCAAAGGGTTAAGAGATTAGCTGAAGGATAGAAGCTATACATATAATGATTAGAGTAGAAGCAATGTAGAAAGTGGCTGAGCCAGTAGAGCTAAGACAATAAATCACTTGCTTGGCTTTGTTGTGTCAGTACAGGTGGACGGGATATTGTTAAAGTGAGGAAACCGTAGCTGCACCTGGGCCCCAAAACCAGCCAGAACCAGGCTGGGGAGCTTGAACTAAGACCAAGGGGCTTGAGAGCCTAGCAACAAGACAAAAGTGAAAAGTTGAAGGCAAGGAAGATTTCCTGACTTCATCATTAAGAGACCACTGGTGCATTTCAAACACCCACTTGAAACAGGGGATTTACGGGTTAAATAGAATGAAGAGTAGAACATATGGTATCAGTTACTGTGTGCTTATAAGGAAACAAATGCACGATAAGAGACCCCTGATTTATAGATTTTGCTGGGCTTGCAAAAATGAAGGGGGTCCCTCTTCATAAAAGTGCAGAGTCTGCAAAATATCACAATCAAGAGACTAAAGTGCATGCGTAGAAAGACAAGGTGAAAAGTTCAACAGCGAGGAAGACTGCTGTTCTTCATCATTTTCAGCCCACCGACTCATTTAGAGACCACCGACCCAATAAACTATGCAGTCGCAATGAATATGCAACTGATTTCCATACGGAGAGGGGAACAGGACGGGGCAGATAATCAATATGTATAGGCGATTTAGAATATGCATGAACTTCCTAGATAAATAGAAGATTAGAAATCATGTAAGGTACGCAGGATTTGGGAAGATGCTCTCCCCCTGCGTCCAGTGCTGAATAAATACGTACCTACTCCAAAACTTTATAGGTTGCGAAGTTTATTTCCTTGCTTCATTTTGGCACCCCAGATGGGACCTTGCTGTCTCTCTGCAGGATCGGGCTGAGGGCAGACGGCTCCATGGCGCGACCCGGGATTTCCTGGAGGAGACCCCGACCCCGGCTCGCTTACTGCAGCGACAGAAAGGACCACTGGCTGGCAGATGAAACAGTACGTATTAATTCTGGGGGGTTTGTAAAACATATGTACGCGCGACTGGAGGGCTGTTGATAAATCGCAGGAGACGTCCTGCGTACAACAAAGTCCCTGTGTAGGTAGGGCTTGCAAGCAGCGGGCCGGTGGAGTTACCGGCAGAGGGATACGAGCACCGGAGGGGCCTCTCCATTCCCTTGGCCTCTGCAGGTCGAGAAGGGAGGAGGGGGGCCGGTGAAGGAATTCGCTGACTGATAGAGCAGCCGCGGAGCAACCCTAGAACACGGGTCGAGTGGATTCCTGCTCCCGTGTTATCGGAGCTAAGGTGGTGTGTGTGTTGGAGTCCCGACATTGTGAGCAAGGTGAGTGTGTGAGTGAGTGAGACGTGCCCAGGAGGGGAGTAAATGTGGAGTATTTGCTTCAGAAAGGCAGAATTGTTGTGTAGTGTGCGGTGTGATGCGAGCGGGACCGTGGCTGTGCTGAAAACATAATGATTGTTAGTAGAAAGTATGAATAATAAGTGTGCTGTGTTCGTACAAGAGCGGACGTGCTGCGTTGGTGCATTGTGTGCTTTGTTTGTGTACTGAGAAGGGTGAGAAGGGGTCCCCTTTCCAATGGTTTGGGCATGATCCTTGGGAATTTGTGAACCTAATAGACAGCCAGATTGAGAGAGGAAACAAATAGGCTGATCTAGTAGTTGGTATTGTGTGTGGGAAGGGGATTGGAAGGAAATTCTAAAGTTCAGTAAGGAAAAGTTTAGGTGTAAGATAGGCAGGGGACGAAAAGAGAAGATAATGGGATCTACACAGAGCACAGAAGTCCCTAAAGCCAGCCCATTAGGATGTGTTATAACACATTGGAAAGAAGTTGCAGGAACTGGCGGCACTGAAAATAAATCCACCCTAATTAAATATTGCAGCCAGTGGTGGCCACTTTATAGACTAGACCACGGAGTAAGGTGGCCACCCACCGGGACTTTAGATTATGATACCCTGCTGCAACTAATGTTGTTTTTAAGAAGAGAGGGCAAATGGAGTGAGGTCTCCTACTGTGACATGTTTTTCTCTCTCCGAAACCACCCTGAATGGCAGAGAGACTGTGGGATGAAGGCACCCTCTGACCCTCTAGTTTTGGCTCCTTGAGAAGGAAAGGAAAGCAAATAAAGGGAAACTTGAAAGGTGTTGTTCAGCATGTGATATAGGTGAGAGGTGTACCAGATTAGACAAAATGCACAATTTGGATATACAGGAACAGAGTTTGAGTGATCTATTCAAATCTCCTCCTCGAACTCAGAGACAGAAAGATGATGATTCAGAAGGAATACTTACTCCAGCCCATTCTCCTCCCAGAAGCCCTGTGTCTTCTAGGACGAGAAATAAGGTGCTACAAGCCCCTTTGAGAGAGGCTGTGGGACCGGAAGGAGACAGAGTCCTAGTAAAAGTACCCTTTTCCACTATTGATATAGAAGCATGGGAAAAAGTTGCTAAAAACTACCGTAGTGACCCAATAACTACAGCAAAGCGTTTGTGGTATATTATCAAGCAGCATAATCCAGATTGGTCTGATATACAATTATTGCTGGATGCATTAACTGAAACAGAAAAGCAATTAATCCTGAAAACAGCAGGAGATCTAGCAGAGGATTATTATAAGGCCCAGCAATTGGACGTAAAGGACTATTTTCCCCTCCAGAATCCACAGTGGGATCCAAGCAGGACAGCAGAAATGCGGAAGTTAGAAAGCTACCAAGAATGGATAGCAAAAGGGATGGAACGAGCAATACCTAAAACTATAAATTGGTCAGCATTATATGCTGTTAAACAGGGTCCCTCTGAAACACCATCTGAATTCTTGGATCGATTAAGGGATGCAATGCGTCGCAATACATCCCTAGACCCTGGAGCAGAAGTGGGAATTCAACAACTAGTGAGTTTATTTTTGGGTCAATCTACGGGGGATATTAGGCGTAAGCTTCAAAAAATAAAAGGGCCCGAGGGAAGAAATCTAGAGAATTTACTAGATGAGGCATGGAGAGTATTTAGCAATAGAGAAGAGGGATATAAGCAGAATGTGAGGAATTTGGTGGCAGTGGTGAGAGAAGAGAGAGGAGGACAAAAGTCGTGGGCAGGGTCGACGAGGGGGACAGGGGGGCCCACCTCAATTGGGTAAAGATCAGTGTGCATTTTGTAAAGAGTTTGGGCACTGGAAGAATGAATGCCCTAAACGGAGGAGGGACAAGGAAAAAGGCGTGATCGCACATGTAAAAGGAAACTGAAGAGGACCGGGAGATCTACCCCCAGCAGATCCCCTGGTTATAACAATGGAGCTGGGGGAGGAGGGAAAGGGGGTAGAGTTTTTAATTGATACAGGAGCGGCATATTCAGTATTGAACAAGGCCCTGGTGCCTGTGGGAAAAGATTATGTTACGGTACAAGGAGTCACTGGCCGGTCTGAAAAGGCTTATTTTTGTAAACCTCTAAAATATAAATTTGGGAAACAATGGGGCACTCATAAGTTTTTATACATGCCAAATTCCCCGAAGGCGCTCCTGGGAAGAGATTTATTGGAACAACTACAAGCGACCATTGTATTTAAGGATGGGGAGATTACTTTGGAGGTAAACGACCAACAATATATAGAAGTGTTGAGCTTAATATTGACAATCACTGAAATTAAAGAAGAAATTAGAGAAGAAATAATTAGTCAGGTGTTCCCCGGAGTATGGGCTTCCAATGTGCCAGGGAGAGCGAAAAACGCACCTCCTATAATAATTAAACTCAAAGAAGGGAAACAACCAGTCAGGATCAAGCAGTATCCTTTGAGAAAAGAGGACAGAGAAGGAATTGCGCCAGTGATTGAGAACTTCTTACAACTAGGATTACTAAAAGAATGCCAATCTGAGTTTAATACTCCTATTTTACCTGTTCGGAAACCTGATGGGTCATACAGGCTGGTGCAAGACTTGAGGGCTGTTAATAAAATAACTGAAGATCTTTATCCAGTAGTGGCAAACCCATATACTTTATTAACATGCTTAACACCAGAGTTTACTTGGTTTACTGTTTTAGACCTGAAAGATGCCTTCTTTTGCCTCCCTCTCCATGAAGCCAGTCAGAAAATTTTTGCATTTGAATGGGAAAATCCTAAAACTGGACGGAGAACTCAACTCACATGGAAAGTACTCCCCCAAGGGTTTAAAAATTCTCCTACTTTGTTTGGAGAGCAGCTTGCCAAGGACTTAGAGGCCTGGGAAGCCCCCTCAGAAGAAGGAAAACTGCTGCAGTACGTAGACGATCTTCTAATAGCCACTAAGACGGAAGAAGCATGTGTGGCCTGGACGGTGAGTCTCTTAAACTTTTTGGGACTCCAGGGGTATAGAGTATCAAAGAAAAAGGCTCAGGTGGTGAAGCAGAAGGTTATCTACCTGGGGTACGAAGTTAGTGCTGGACAACGGACCCTAGGGCAAGATCGTAAAGAAACAATATGCCGAACTCCACAACCCCAGACAATAAAGGAACTGCGAACCTTTTTAGGGATGACAGGATGGTGTAGGTTGTGGATCTACAACTATGGGTTGCTTGTTAAACCTCTGTACATGCTCATGGCAAATGGCAGCAGAGATCTCAAGTGGACTAAAGAGGCCACTCAAGCCTTTCGTCGATTAAAGGATGCTCTTATGTCAGCCCCAGCCCTAGGACTTCCTGATGTAAGTAAACCATTCTTTTTGTTCTCCCATGAGAAACAGGGGATTGCCCTGGGAATACTAGCACAGAACCTAGGGCCATACCGAAGGGCAGTTGCTTACTTCTCTAAGCAGCTGGATGCAACGGCCAAAGGATGGCCAGGGTGCCTCAGAGCAGTAGCAGCAGTTGTGATGAATATTCAAGAGGCACGCAAATTCACCCTGGGCCAGAAAATGACTGTATTAGTGTCTCACACAGTATCTGCAGTATTAGAGGTAAAAGGGGGGCACTGGCTTTCCCCACAAAGGTTCTTGAAATACCAAGCTATTATGGTGGAACAAGATGATGTGGAAATAGTGGTGACTAATATTGTCAACCCAGCTTCTTTTCTCAGTGGAAATCAAGGAGAACCAGTACACCACGATTGTCTGGAGACTATCGAAGCCACCTACTCCAGCCGACCAGACTTGAAGGACACCCCTTTTGACGACGCAGAAACCTGGTTTACTGATGGAAGTAGCTACGTCATCAGCGGGAAGCGATATGCTGGGTATGCAGTTACCACCAGTAAAAAGGTACTGGAATCTGGATCTTTGCCAATAGATACCTCTGCACAGAAGGCTGAGATAATTGCCCTGATTCGTGCCTTGGAAATGGCAAAAGGGAAGAAGATAAATATATATACAGACTCGAGATATGCATTTGGGGTTGTGCATGCACATGGAGCTATCTGGAAAGAGAGAGGACTGTTAAATTCACAAGGAAAGAACATAAAACATGCACAAGAAATAATGCGATTATTGGAAGCAGTCCAGATGCCTGAGAAGGTAGCAATTATGCACATTAGAGCACACCAGAAGGTGAGCTCAGAATTGGAAGAAGGAAATGAGCTGGCGGACAGAGAGGCAAAAGAGGCAGCAAAGGGTGAGATAACAATTGAGGGAACCTTGATTCCAGACGGACAGATATCCCTGGAAGGTAAGCCAATATATGATAAAAAAGATAAGGAATTAATTGAGGATCAGAAAGGAACATATAATGAGGAAGGATGGGCTGTCACTACAGAAGGGAGACTGGTTATCCCCTTCCACATACTATGGTCTCTAGTTAAAAAGGAACATCAGAAAACACACTGGGGAGCAGACGCTCTATATACCCATCTAATTGAAAAGATTACTGCCAGAAATTTATATACTATTGTTACCCAGGTTACTCGGCAGTGTGACCTTTGCCTCCAGACTAATCCTAAGAATACCCCTAAACCAAAACTTGGTCGAATTGGAAGAGGCCAGGGGCCTGGGCAGCAGTGGCAAATTGATTTTACAGAACTTCCAAGAAAAGGGGGGTATAGATATTTACTGGTGATGACAGATACCTTTTCAGGGTGGCCAGAAGCCTTCCCAACTAGAACTGCCAAAGCCCGGGAGGTAACTAGAGTGTTGTTACAAGAAATAATACCACGCTTTGGAGTTCCAGCCACTATATCCTCAGATAGAGGACCACACTTTATTTCAAAAATAGTGCAACAAATTAGTCGTCACTTGGGCATAGATTGGGAACTTCACACCCCATATCATCCTCAGTCAAGTGGCCAAGTAGAGAAAATGAATCATTTAATTAAACAGCAAATTGTGAGGTTAGGACAAGAAGTTAATTTGCCCTGGCCCCAATCACTCCCATTGGCATTGATGCGAATTCGAACTAAGCCAAGGACTAAAGAAAAGTTAAGTCCTTTTGAAATGCTTTACGGGAGGCCGTATGGAGTGCAAAGGGGAACTTCTACCCAAGTTGGAGAGGAGACACTGGCCACCTATATGGTGGCTTTGAGCAAACAGCTCAGAAAAATTGAAAAAAATGTGGCTGGAACTCGGGGCAAAGGTCTGGATGGACCAGTGCATAATATACAGCCTGGAGATTATGTATATGTAAAGTCTTTTACAGAAAAAACCCTCGAACCACAGTGGGAAGGACCATTCCAAGTGCTACTTACCACCTTCACTGCAATTAAGATCAAGGAACAGAGCGCTTGGATCCACCATTCTCGGGTGAAGAAAGCTCCAGAAGCCCCTTGGAAAGTAATATCTGGTGATAACGGACTCAAGCTCAAGTTCACACGAACAAAATGAGCATATTACAGTTAGGGGTGTTCGGTGATTCAGGACGTAGGAATTTAATTGTTTTGTTTGTAAATATAACTATATTCCAAGGATTGGAAAGTACCTTTAACCAGAGCAATGTTGAATGGCCTTGGTCCCAGGCTTTTGTTCAGTATACCGGACATATGGGGAAGATACAAAATTTGAACTTGTCAACTGTAGTTATGCATGGAAACCAGGTATATGAACAACAAGAATGGCAGAAACAAAAGTTGTGGTCACTTCAAGGGACTGTAGGAGAGACCATCAGGATAGGATGTCGGATGATTAATGGAACTACCCATGAGAAACCAGTTCAAATCAGCGTCTCATCTCTCCCTGTAAACAGACATAATGAGGTTTGTAACCAACACAGTGAGCCACATTGTTGGTATAATTTTACATTAGATCAGTCTGTTGAGGTGGTATGCCTTTGGGCTTATAAAGATCTTGGGCTCTCATTTAAATTTAGAATAAATGCTGTAACTGAACCTGTTCAGATTCAGACTCAGAGTACGTCACTTGAACTTAAACTTATGGTTTATGAGGCAGGCCCATATATAGTGAGAAATACAGGTCAACAGCAATTATTATTCAATCCAGAATGGTCTCTCAAGCGTGTTGAATTGCTAATACAAACCAATATTTCAGAGATTCAACCAGCCTGTTCCGCCTTCCTAAAACCATCCCTAGAAGGGTGGACAACATGGTTACAGAAGCAAGTACACCTTAGGGATAGGATGCGAAGAGATTTAACAGGAATGTTGGGAACAGGATTAGGAATTTTGAATGGAATTGACTCTGAAATACTAGTAAATAAGCTAGCAACTGCAACAAATGATTTGACAAAACTGAGTCAACCCCTACAATCATCTTTACTGGCATTAGGAAATAGTCAGTGGCAGATTTCAAAGATATTACCAAACTGGGAAAAGGCTGAGGACCAGGACCATAAGTTAATAATAGACGCACTTAGCACTGTCCAAGATAATGTGTCTTTAGCTTTCAGTTGTATACAAGCGCAGTTATGGATCCAATCCACAGCTGCCTTGGCTATAAGAGAAGGGAGCGAAGGCACTTTTCCGATGGAGGTCCGAAAAGCTGTTTGGGACAATGCTAATGATTTTGAAAGAAAATTCCAATCCTGGTGGACTCTAGTAAATTTCACCTATGATCCTGTTGCTAATATGGCCACTACCTTTGTGCTTACCATACGTAATGCCACAGTTTATGCTATTCACCCCATCATTGCATTGGGACTCAACCATGAGGGGACGGTGTTGTATCCCTCAGAGCATAGGGCGTGGGCCCGGACAGTAAATGGGAAATGGCAAACTGTGAATGTAGAATCCTGTGTTACTCGAGAACAACAAGGGTTTATCTGTGAAAGCAATACAATTGATGCTCAAGACGTATGCCTTGACACTGAGCAGGGTGTATGCCACTTTGAAATTCATCCAGATGTTGATCAAAAGACTATGCTTATATATACTGGCCGAGGATGTGTATGTTTAAGAACCACTTGTGTTTATGTAAACATAGACAATGAGAATGTAACCCTGCCTGTTAAGAATAACTCTAACTTCTGTATTTGTAATTTCGTTAGAATTGTGGGATGTGATTTCTCATATTCGTCACCAGTTACATCCCATCAGCTGATAAGGTCTAACTACACTACATACCACGAACTGTCACCTACGCCCATTGGAATGAACCTTACATTGGTACAGCAACTGGTAAAACATCAAGATTTAGCAAAAATTTTGGAAGGAATCAAAGAGAGTGGGCAAAAGACTTTAGTCACTGTTCATCATGACGTCCAAGAAATAAATAGAGTCTTACAAAGGGTTAAGCAGGATACAAGCCACAATTGGTGGGATGCCCTTTTTGGGTGGTCCCAAACTGCAACTGGAATTTTGAATACATTATGTCATCCAGTAATTGTGCTATTTGTTTTAGTTAGTCTAAGCTTACTGCTGTCTTTTGTACTACTTATTTGGAATTGGAAGATGCTACAATGGATGGCAATACTAACTTCATTGTCCAGAGTACATGGTAAGGCATTAAGAGACACATATCGTAGGAATGGAGAAAAAGAAATCTTGTATTGAGTAAAAGAATTTACTAATTTTCTAGAAAAGGGGGGACTGAAACAGGGGATTTAAGGGTTAAACAGAATGAAGAGTAGAACATATGGTATCAGTTACTGTGTGCTTATAAGGAAAGGAATGCATGATAAGAGACCCCTAACTTATAGATTTTGCTGGGCTTGCAAAAATGATGGGGGTCCCTCTTCATAAAAGTGCAGAGTCTGCAAATATCACAATCAAGAGACTAAAATGCATGCGTAGAAAGACAAGGTGGAAAGTTCAACAACGAGGAAGACTACTGTTCTTCATCATTTTAGCCCACTAACTCATTTCCAGAGACCATCAACCCAATAAACTACACAGCCGCAATGAATATGCAACTGATTTCCATACGGAGCAGGGAACAGGAGGCGCAGATAATCAATATGTATAGGCGATTTAGAATATGCATGAACTTCCTAGATAAATAGAAGATTAGAAATCATGTAAAGTAGGCAGGATTTGGGAAGATGCTCTCCCCCTACGTCCAGCACTGAATAAAATACGTACCTACTCCACAACTTTATAGGTTGTGAAGTTTATTTCCGTGCTTCACCCTTATTAGTTAGTTTAGCTAGGAATCCCATCCGAACCTGATCCAGACCTGACCTGGAACATCAAGAAACCCTGAACTCCGCCTGTTTGTGACAAGCACTACGCGTTTTGCCCTCCCCGGCGCTGGAGATTTTCTGACTCTGTACATCCACTCAGATGGGTGAAAGTTTCTTTGTCATCTGTGGCTGTTTTTTTCTTGTGTTGGGGAGTGGTTTTTTCTTTTTGTGTTTGCTAAATAAACAGGTTTTTTCCAATTTGCTCTGAGGAAATTCTTCCCGAACCCGGTCGAGTGTGGGGAGGAGTTTTGGGGGTTTCTTCTCTGGGGGGCTCCTTTTGGAGATTTTCCCCTAATTTTGTCCTAAACCAGGACAGACAGCTTCCCCCAGCTGATGTGTGCACCTGGGTGATGGCAGAGTCAGAGGGTAACTGCTGCTGTCTCTTAATCACTGCAGGCAATCTTTGGTAGTGATGGTTGAGTACATTGCTGAGCTTCTCCCTTTTGGATCCTTTGCTGCTCTGAACTACAGTAAATGACACTGATTCCTGAGCTTGGTGTCTGTATCTCTGCTGCTGATCCTGACCACTCGTAAAACAAAGTTAATGTGATCTGGCCAGATAATCCCAAAATGTTGCTTTTTTAAATGTAAATGTTTGGAATCAGTCCTGTCTTAAATTCCCAGGTAGAGGGAAAACTTTCCATAAAGTTCACTGGCTCTGGAGTGGGCTGAGTTCAGAGCACCGTGAGAGCAATGGGGAAATCAGCTGAAAGAAGCTGAACCACTAGATGTATTAAAATACGGAAAAATGAAAAGAACTTGTGTGTTTGGGAAGATGAGGATGAATTTTGTTAACAGCATCCCAGAAACAGCACCAACAGAGAGAACGATTGCTGTCAAAATGCTCCCACATGGAGCAACACAAAAGGTTTTTAATCTTGAGCTTGGATTCATTTGTGCAAAGGAAAGAGTAATATAATAATAAGTAATTATATACATATATATAATAAAATTTTATATATATATACTTTCACATATGTATAATGACATTGTCAAATAATGCTCCAAATACTAATTTGTTAGCTTTGGCTGCTCAGGGATGTAACACTTTATACTCTACACAAAATGACTGACCAGGACCCAAACATCACTGGTGAACTCTGTGAGATTGTATACAATGAATGAAAGAGGAAAGGATGAAATTGGCTGGTTTTATAGAGTTTGCTGACACTAGGATGGGGAATGCTTTGTCTGTTTCGATGAAGAATAAATGAGTAAGACTGCTGGGGTTTTTCATATACCAGACTATCCACAACCTGCAGTATTGATTGAACAGATGAAGGGATTGTTAAAAGAGCAGTTGAAAAACTGAGGAGATGGGAATTTATTGCAATGAAAATCCCACCTCACGGATGTGCTTCATACCCTTAACAATGGGCCCACTGGAAAAATGGAAACCCCTGGATGTGCATGGCTGCACCCAATTTGCAAAATAGAGCCATGGACAGTGACACGTGGACTACCTGGGAAATTATTCTGGGTGTGATGGCCCCTGACAGGGCCACCCCAGATGCTGCAGGGCTGGACCTTTATGCATTGGAATTAGTTAGGATAAATTAGAATCAAATTATAGTTATCACTACTGGAGTAGGAATTCAAATTCCTCCAGGACACTTTGGTTTGATAAATGCTCACTCGAGCTTGGCCTTGAAGTGTTCATGTTTTGGGAGGAGTAATCGGTGCAGATTATCAAGGAGAAATTGAAGCAATTCCATTAAACAATAGTGAACAATTGGATTAATAAATCTCATGGCAGGGTAGCATGATGATTGATATTGCAGTTTTTAAAACAACTGTGAAAAAAAGAACATCCACCTCAAATCACTGCTGTTCATGGAGATAAAGGGTTTGGGTGCACCAGTCCTAATAATGGAGCCAGAGTGTGGGTGCAGAGGCCAAATGGCCCTCCTGAGCCAGCTGAAGGAACAGCTCTGGGCAAAGACAGCACTGTTTGAATCCTGAAACCTGGGTGAGAAGGATGGGAATATGTCCCTGCAGCCAAGTGTTCTGTGCCAGAACAAGTGGATGTTATGGGATATTGTTTCACAGATCCTGCCAGACCAAATCTCCCTGTTTGTCCCAACAGCTCTTTGGAAAATGCTCTGATCCACGGGGCTCCATGTGAAGGCTGATGTGACACTGAGGCACTTCCACACGAATTCCATCCAGGAGCCTGGGTGCCCTCAGGGACTGGGACCAGGCACCTCTCCAGCCAGAGGGGAAAGGACCCCACCAAGCCTTGTCACCCACAGACAGCGTGGTACAGCTGAACAGCAAAGGACCTTGGGGACATTATTCTGGAATTAAACAGGTGTCAGCTCTGTGGACAACAGAAATATTGTTCCTAACCCAAATGAGGTTGAGGAAAAGAATGAAAAACCATGTCACTAATCTACTACTGATGCCTGTAAATTGTATCTTGATAATCAGCCAGAATCTTTGTTTGCAGAAACATCTCTAGAGTTTTACCAAGGATTATTCATGAAAATGGTCATGAAAATGTCAAGATCAAAGCAGCCAAAATACTCAATCTAACAAATTACTGGATATGTTCTCAGCCAGAGAGAAATCAAGGCAAAGCCATGGTTTGTCATGTTTGTCATGGTTTACTTTTTCAAAATGAGCGCCGTGGTGCATTTGGTGCTGAGCCTTTGAACCTCAGGGCCTGAGAGGAGATTGCACAAACCTTTCCAGGAGTCCAAGGCAGAAGAAAAACCCAAAGTGTCTCAAAGCATTAATGGGTCCCACTGAGGTCCATCCCCAACACAGGCTCCTCATGGACTCCTTGGAGGAGAGAACTGGAGGCCATGATTGCCCAAAAACCTCTCAGAGACTCAGAGAGGAAAGGAAAGGAAAAAGGAAAGTACCTTAAAAACCTGAAGTACCTTGAAGCATTAATGAGCCCCACTGAGTGTTGTTACTGAGAAAGGCTCTCAAGAGACTAATTAAAGCAGATAATTGGAGGCCATGATTGCACAAAGCTCTCAGAGACTCCCAAGGCAAAAGCAAAATCCCAAAGTCCTCTGAAAAACCTGCAGTCCCTGGGAGCATGAAGGAGCCCCCAGGGCCATTCCTGACCAAGGCTCCCCAGGGACTGGTCCCAGCAGATCCCTGAGGCCACTGGGATGTGGAAGGGATGCTGAGGGCAGGACAAGGGGTGACAGTGGCCAGCCTTGCTGGGGCTGTGCCAGGAGGCCCCAGTGGCTCAGGACAAGGTGTCTCCTCAGAGCCCTTGGTGGCACAGACCCTGCTGTGCCCCAGGGTACCAAGACTTGGCTTCTCTTTGTCCCCACCTCTCATGTCTGTATCCAATTCTCTGCACCGATTGAGGCTTGGGGACACTTTCTCACTCCTGTTCCTCCCTGGGACCCATTAAAACTTCAAGAAACTTTGGAGTTTGATTCTCACTTGGAGTTCTTGAGAGGTTTCCTAACAAACCATGGCTCTGCCTTAATTTCCCTCTGGTCTGGTGCAGTTCATTAAGAATGCTTCCTATAATAGTTATGGAGAAATATTTTGAAGTACTTCTTAAAAATATCCATTCCTATTTTAAAGGATGGATTTTATTACTGTTCTCTTTAAAGCAGATGTGATTGCAGCATTCTGTGATTGATATTGATCCAGGGTCTCTCCCCAGGAGATCTGGCCTGCTCAGAGAAGCTCTGCCTTGAGGTCTGAGCCAGTGTGGACAACCTTGCTCCACATTCCCCAACCCCATCCTGTCTGCCCTCACTCACCTGGGACCTGCTTTGCTTGGAGAGTTGGCTGCTCTCAGGGAAAGAGGAGTTTTTCCTTTTGTTATTTTCGACGCAATCTAAAACTCCTAATTTTCCCTATGGAAAACAGACACACTCCTCAGGTGTGTGCCAGCCCAAGGTGCCACCAAGGAGGTTCAGCGCCGGGGATCGGTGCCTCAGGGTGGTGCCTGGAGTCGGCGCCATCTTTCCTTTCTGCCTCTAACTCCCGTCATGCCCCGCGGCCCCATAGAGCCCTATTTGGAGCCAGGACTACAGTACCCATCATGCCCTGCGCTCCACAGAACCCCGGTGCTCCTTCCCAAATGTCCGATAGATGTCCTCCAGAACCTCCAGGATTGCTAAGTGTCCCCTCAGCGCCCATTTGGGAACCTCCCAAAAACATCTCCGAATCCCCAGAATGCTCCCAAGCCCGCAGATGCCCGTTACAGACACTTCTGGCAATGTATCTCCTGCCATCCCTCGCGAGCTCAGAGCACCTCCTAACCCAGTCAGTCGCCTAAAATTCCTGCCGTGCCCCGTGGCCTAAAGAGCCCGGTTAGAGCTCCCCAAGATCCATCCAAGCTCTCTCGAACCATATTCGTTCCCCCTGAGGACCTCAAGGCGCCGTTCAGAGGAAAAAGTGTCCCCGCAGTGCCCTCCCGGACCCCAAACTCTCGGCATAATGCACTTCCTGGACTACAGCTTCCATTATGCTCCGCGGTTCCGGTAAAACGCCATTCCAGCTGCGACTTCATCCCCCATCACGTCCCGCGCCTCACAGAGAGACATTGCAGCTGCGCCAGGAGCTCCCATGATGCTCTGCAGCCCCTTTAACCCGTATTCTACCCGCGCCTACAACTCCCATTATCCCCCGCGCCCCAGAGAGCCTCGTTAGAGCCCCCCCAAGTGCCTGCCCGGACCCCGAAGGGTCCCAGATTCTCCTCCGTGATTTCCAAGTGACCCCCTGGACCCCCAAGTGCCACTCTGAAGCCAAGACTTCCTTCAAAAATTTTCTCCAGATTCAAAACTGCCCCGAATGTGCTCCAGAAATGTCTCCCTGGCCCCTAAAGTGCCCACCTTGACCCTGTCTGAGAAAAAGTTGATAAGAATGATGAGAAAACGATTACAAATATTACGAATTATCTTAAAGAGGGAGAAATAAATAACCAATAGTGCCTAATTATTAATTATGGGATTTGTCTTGCTTAGAAAAAATGACCAATAATTTATTTGGTTGCTAATAATATAAAGATTATTAATATAATTATAAAAATTAGGTTTAAATGTATAGAATAGTAATATTATATCTCAGAAAAATAAAATGTTATTATTTAATAACATTTTTGTTTTAAAGAGAAATTGATGAGGTTTTCTTATATTTTTGGTTGTCAGTCCCAGGTGGGAGATATCATGAGTTGGTGAGGTTGGGGGTGAGGAGCAGGTTGTCTGAACTGGGTCAGCCTGCAAGGGGCTCATTCTTCTCTGTGCCCAGAGCTCCTAAGGAGACATTCAGCATCAAGATCACCTGTGAATGCTTCTATCAGTTCCTCTCTGAAATGAAAATAGAAAAACATTCCCTTGAGGTAAATAAAGTCATGAGATGCACTTTGAAATCTTCCTCCTTAACAGAACTCCAAACTGACTCCAAGCAGCTGCATAAGCCCTGGAGACTTGATGACAAATAGAGGGAGAAAAAGAGCTCCTGATGGCTTTCTGTATTTTAATGATCCCCACGGTGGATTTGGGGCTGAGTCCAGGAGCCTCAGGCACTGAGAGAAGGTTGAAGAAGCTGCTCAAGGAGGCAGAAGCAAAACTCCAAGTCCCTTGGAGCATCACTGGCCCCACTGAGGGCAGGGACTGCCAAAGGCTCCCCAGGGACTGCTGAGAGCAGATCCTTGAGGGCAGCATTGCAGGAGCCAAAGGCTGTGAGCAGGAACTGCAATGCTGAGCAAGGCCTGGGCTGGTTGGAGGCAGCAGAAAGGCCAAGGCCTGAGCCCAGGCCTGGCCCAGCAGGGCCTGTCCCTCACGGGTGGCTCGGGGCTGTTCCTGGGGCACTGGGATGGGAGGGGCAGCAAGGACAAATGGCATCACCCTGTGTGACACTCCAGATGCTCATGGAACCAAGGGCCAGTGTGACACTGCAGGGCCTCATGGAAACAAGAGGCCATTGTGAGCCTGAGGGCTGTAACACCCCAGAACACTGAAATGCTGGGGGTGACCAAAGGTTCCTTTACTCGAGTTTGGTGCACAGGAGAATCACCAGCCAGATATTCTCAAGAGGTCAAAATGACACAAAATTTTACTGGCAAAGTATAGAAAATCAAGGAATGCTTGAAAAGGATTTAATACAACATCCAATTCAACATAAAACACTTGTCATAGCAGGAACTTCATTAACTTAACCCATTTAACCTTAGAAACCCTTAAACACTTCAGTTGTTGAGATACCCAAAACTGTCCCATATAAAGAGCATTAGGAGAGGACAGAGAGAGAGACAGAAAGACAGAAGCTCTATAGAAAGACACACACATGGCTACCAACTCCTCGGGTTTCCAGTGTGGGTGAGACACAGACCCCAGCAGAAGGCAGGGTACAGACCATGGGCTGAGCACCTGCTCCGTGTTTTAAGCCCCTGGGCCTTCGTGGGCCTCCCCCCAGGTGGGACTTGTGATTGCTGGGGCAATCAGAGCCTGGGTCAGCACCAGCCCACTGTGTGACTGACTGACAGCTCATCCCGAGGTGTCTGGGACATTGATCTCATCCAGCCTCTGACAGCGACCATGGTGACACTGCGAACCTCATGGAACCATGGGTCAGTTGTGACAATGCGGGTCCAGGGACACCATGGAGACACTATGGAACCTCATGGAACCAAAGAGACCATTGTGACACTCTGGTGCCTCATGGAATCAGGGGGACCATTGTGAAATTCAGGGACCCCTATGGAACCAAGTGTCAGTGATGGAGCTGTGGGGTCTGTAGAACCAAGGAGCAGAGAACCATTGTCACAAGAACCATTGTGACACAGTGGGGCCATATGGAGCCCAGGGGCCATGGTGACACTGCCTGACCTTATGGAAGCAAGAGGCCTTTGTGACACTACAGAAGTACGGAAAATATTGTGACAAGGAAAATATTGTGACACTGTGGGGACTCATGGAATCATGGAGAACATTGTGACACTGTGAGGCCCCGTGGAACCAAGGGGAACACGGAACAGATCTGGCTGGCTTGGCCTCTTGGGGGCCACCTGACAGGTCTGGCTGACCTTGGCATGTCAAGGGCTGTTGCTCATCAGCCCCTCAAGTATTGGGGCTCTGTGATTTACTTCCTGTGGAAAAGAACTGTCCTTCTCATTGAATTGGCCATTGCCAAAATTTGGATTCCTTCTCCTAATTTGCTTATATGCAAAGATTGTTCCCAGATGAAATCTGTCAGGAGAAACAGATTTGGCTGGTTTGGCTACCCAGGGGTCACTTCTCATCTGCCTTTGAAACACTGGGACCCATGTGCTTTTCTTTCTTATGGGGGAAAAAAAAGCACCTTTGACATCCAGGCACCCCTGGCCAAATTTGGGATTCCACCTCCAGAATTCCTTATATCCAAGGATAACTCTGAGACAAAAGCTGCCATGACTGACAATTCTGGCTGGCCTTGGCTTCCTGATGGCTGGCTCTCATCTGCATTTTGAAACACCGGGACTCGGTGCTTTCCTTCCTAAGGAAAAGAACTCTCCTTCCATGCCAGGCGCTCATGGCCAAAATTGATATTGCACCTCCAAAAATCCCTATGTCCAAGGATTGCCCCTAGATGAAAGGTGCCCGGAGAGACAGGTCAGGCTGCCTTGGCCTATGGTGCTCACCCCTCATCTTCTTCCAAAACACTTGGGCTTCACACTTTTCTTTCCCATGAAAAAAAACATTCACCTCGACCAGGTGCCCATGGCCAAAATTGGGATTCCACTTCCAAACCTCTGTACATCCATGGATTGCTCCCAAGTGAAAGCTGCCAGGACAGAGAGGTCTGGCTGCCCTTGGCCTCTTGGAGGCTGCCTCTCACCTGCTTTTGAAACACTGGGGCTCTGTGCTTTCCTTCCTATGGGAAAGAACGATGGTTCTTGTCAAGGTGTCTGTGGTCAGAACTGGGATTCTGCCTCCCAAATTCTGTATGTCCAAAAAATTTCTCCCAGGCAAAAGCTGCCAGGACAAAATGGTCTGGTTGGCTTGGCCTCCCGGAAGCCACCTCTCTCCTTTTCTGCCTTTGAAATGCTGGGGCTCGGAGCTTTCCTTCCTATGGAAAAGAACCATCCCTCTTATCAATGCAGAAATGACCAAAATAAAATTTATTGCAAAAATGCAGAGACAACTGTTTTGTCCAGTTTTCTTTTCCTGTTTATAGATGGATATCAGCAATGTCCAATTGATATTGACCCCCAGCACTTTCTAATGCAGTCTGAATACATTTGAAAATCAAGGCCCCTCATGGTTGACAATCAGATTGTGTCCCCACCTTTTCCCGAGCTTCTCCCTCATCCAACCACTGGCACTCCTATAGATCAGGAATGGTGTGGCCAGCAGGACCAGGGCAGTGATTTTTCCCCTGTGGTCAGCACAGGTTGGGCAGCACCTCGAGCGCTGTGTCCAGTTCCGGATGGCCGATTTAGGAAGGACATGGAGGGGCTGGAGCATGTCCAGAGAAGGGCAACAAGGCTGGTGAGGTGTCTGGAACACAAGTCCTGTGAGGAGTGGCAGAGGGAGCTGGAGATGTTTATCCTTGAGAAGAAGAGGCTCAGGGGAGACCACATCATTCTCTACAACTCCCTGACAGGAGGGTGCAGCCAGGGGGTGTCGAGCTCCTCTCCCAGGGAACAGTGAGGGAAGAATAGGACACAGCCTTAAACTGTACCAGGGGATTTTTAGCCTGGACATTGGGAAATATTCTTCATAGAAAGGGTGATTGGGCATTGGAATGGGCTGCCCAGGGCGGTGGGTGAGTTATCATCCCTGGAAGTGTTTTATGCCATGGTCTGGGTGACAAGGTTGAACTTGATGCTCTCTAAGTTCATTTCCAGCCTGGGTGATTCTGTGATGATTGTGACACTGCAGGGCCCTGGGGAACCAAGGGGCCATTGTTCCACTGCAAGGACTCTTGGAACTAAGGGAACAATTGTGATACTGTGGTGCCCCATGGAACCAAGGGTCCCTCGTGACACTGCAGGATCTTGTGGAACCAGGGCTCCATTGTGACACTGCAGCACCAAGGAATTCATGATGGCAATTGGAGCCCTCATGGAACCAAGAGGCCACTGTGACCCTGCAGGGCCTTATGGGACCATGCAGAGCATTGTGACAGAGCAGGACCTCGTGTAATGATGGGACCATTGTGACACTTCAGGGCCCCATGGAAGCAAGGGACCAGTGCTGCTCCTCAGGGACTCCTG
>JAPFBE010000883.1:0-22132 GCA_034336665.1 Luscinia megarhynchos | reverse complement strand
CCGGCCATTGCTGCACACCCAGAGGCACCCGCAGACACTTCTGCACGCCCACCCACGGGTGGGCGGGCCGTTTCGACACACGCAGGGGCACACGCCGACACTTCTGCACGCCAACCCACGTGTGGGTTGGCCATTGCTGCACATTCAGAGGCACCCGCAGACACGTCTGCACGCCCACCCACGGGTGGGCCGGCCATTGCTGCCCACGCAGGGTCAAACCCAGACACTTCTGCACGCCCACCCAAGGGTGGGCCGGCCATTGCTCCGCACCCAGAGGCACACGCATACACTTCTGCACGGCCACCCACGGGTGGGCCGGCCGTTGCGGCACACCCATGGGCAATTACAGACACTTTTGCTCGCCCACCCACGGGTTGGCCGGCCGTTGCGGCACACCCAGGGGCAACTACAGACACTTCTGCACGCCCACCCACGGGTGGGCCGGCCGTTGCTGCACACCCAAAGGCACACGCAGACATTTTTGCACGCCCACCCACGGGTGGGCCGGCCGTTGCTCCACACCCAGAGGCACCGGCAGACACTCCTGCACGCCCACCCACCTTTGGGCCGGCCATTGCTCCACACCTAGAGGCAACCCCGGACACTTCTGTAGGCCCATCCACGGGTGGGCCGTCCGTAGCGGCACACCCAGAGGCAAACCCAGACACTTCTGCAAGCCCGTACACGGGTTGGCCGGCCGTTGCGGCTCTCCCAGGGGCAACTACAGACACTTCTGCAATGCCACCCACGGGTGGGCCGGCCGTTGCAGCACACCCAGCGGCTACCCCAGACACTTCTGCACGCCCACCCACGGGTGGGCCGGCCATTGCTGCACACCCAGAGGCACCCGCAGACACTTCTGCACGCCCACACCACGGGTGGGCCGGACATTGCTGCACACCCAGAGGCACCCGCAGACACTTCTGCACGCCCAACCACGGGTGGGCCGGCCATTACTGCACACCCAGAGGCACACGCAGACACGCTGTGCCGCCCCTCACCCACGGGTGGTCCCGCCCGTTCTGCGGCACACGTGGGGGAAACCCCAGTCACTTCTGCACGCCAACCCACGGGTGGGCCGGCCGTTGCGGCACACCAAGGGGCAACCCCAGACACCTCTCCACGCCCACTCACAGTTGGGCCTGCCTTTGCGGCACACGCAGGGCCAAACACAGACACCTCTGCACGCCCACCCACGGGTGGGCCGGCCATTCCTACGCACCCTGGGGCAACCCCAGACACTTCTGCACGCCCACCCACGGGTGGGCCGGCCGTTGCTGCACACCCAGAGGCACCCGCAGACACTTCTGCACGCCCACCCACGGTTGGGCCGGCCGTTGTTGCACACTTAGAGGCACACGCAGACACTTGTGCACGCCCACCCACGGGTGGGCTGGCCGTTGCGGCACACACAGAGGCACCCGCAGACACTTCTGCACGCCCACCCACGAGTCGGCCGGCCGTTGCGGCACACCCAGTGGAAACCCAGACACTTCTGCACGCCCACCCACGGGTGGGCCGGCCATGCTGCACCCAGAGGCACACGCGAGACACTTGTGCACGCCCACCCACGGGTGGGCGGGCCGTTCATGCACACGCAGGGGGCACACGCAGAAACTTCTGCAGCCATACGTGTGGGTTGGCCATTGCTGCACATTCAGAGGCACCCGCAGACACGTCTGCACGCCCACGCACGTGAGCGCCGGCCATTGTTGCGCACGCAGGGTCAACCGCAGACACTTCTGCACGCCCACCCACGGGTGGGCCGGCCATTGCTGCACATCCAGAAGCACACGCAGACACTTTTGCACGCCCGCCCCACGGGTATTCCGACCGTTGCAGCACCCAGGGGCAACCCCAGACAATTCTACCGCGCCCACCCTCGGGTGGGCCGGCCGATGCTGCACACCCAGAGGCTGCACGCAGACACTTCTGCAAAGCCCACCCACGGGAGGGACGGCCGTTCGCGGCACTCCCAGGGGCAATTACAGACACATATGCCGCGCCCCACCCACGGGAGGGACGGCGTTCGCGGCGCACCAGGGGCAACTACAGACATTTCTGCACGCCCATCCACGGGTGGGACGGCCGTTGCAGCACACACAGGGCAACACCAGACACTTCTGCGCCCACCCACTGGTGGGCCGGCCGTTACTGCACACCCAGAGGGACCGCGAAGGCACTTCTGCACGCCCACTCCGCGGGTGGGCTGTCGCTACAGCACACTCAGGGGCAACCCCAGACTCTTCTGCACGCCCACCCACCGGGTGGGCCGGCAGTTAATGGCACACCCAGGGGCAAACCCAGACACTTCTGCACGCCCATCCACGGGTGATCCAGCCCGTTGTTGCGCACCCAGAGGCACCTGCAGACACTTGTGCACGCCCACCCAAGGGTGCGCCGACATTGCTGCACACCCAGAGGCACATGCAGACACTTGTGCACGCACTTACGGGAGGCCGGCCGTTCGCGGCACACTCAGTGGAAACCCCAGACACTTCTGCACGCCCACCCACGGGTGGGTCGGCCGTTGCGGCACACCCAGAGGCACCCGCAGACACTTCTGCACGCCGACCAACGGGTGGGCCGGCCATTGCTCCACACCCAGAGGCAACCCCAGACACATATGTACGCTCATCCACGGGTGGGCCGGCCATTCGCGGCGCACGCAGGGGCAAACCAGACACTTCTGCACGCCCACCCACGGGAGGGACGACCGTTCTTGCGGCCTCAGGGGGAAACTACAGACACTGCTTCACGCCCACCCACGGGTGCGCCCGACCCATTCGCGGCACACCCTGGGGCAACTTCTGAACACTTCTGCACGCCCACCCACGGGTGGGACGGCCATTTCGGCACACCCAGGGGCACCCGCAGACACTTCTACACCCCCACCCACGGGTGGGCCGGCCATTGCGGCACACCCAGGGGCAACTACAGACACTTCTGCACGCCTACCCACGGGTGGGCCGGACGTTGCTGCACACCCAGACGCACCCGCAGAAACTTGACACGCCCACCCACGGGTGGGCCAGCCGTTGCTGCACACCCAGAGGCACTCCCAGACACTTCTGCACGCCCACCCACGGGTGGCCCAGCCATTGCTGCACACCCAGAGGCACCCCCAGACACTTCTGCACGCCCACCCACGGGTGGGCCGGCCGTTGCGGCACACCCAGGGACAATTCTAGACACTTCTGCACGCCCACCCACGGATGGGCCGGCCGTTGCTCCACACCCAGAGGCACCCGCAGACACGTCTGCACGCCCACCCACGGGTGGACCGGCCGTTCCTGCACACCCAGAGGCACCCGCAGACACTTCTGCACGTCCATTCACGGGTGGGCCGGCCGTTGCCGCACACGCAGGGTCAAACCCAGACACTTTTGCACGCCCACTGACGGGTTGGCCGGCCGTTACGGCACACCCTGAGGCAACCCCAGACACTTCTGCACGCCCACCCACGGGTGGGTCGGCCTTTGCGGCACACCCAGAGGAAAACCCAGACACTTCTGCACGCCCACACACTGGTGGGCCGGCCATTGCTGCACACCCAGAGGCACACGCAGATACTTCTGCACGCCCACCCACGGGTGGGCCGGCCATTGGGGCACTCCCAGGGGAAACCCAAGACACTTTTGCACGCCCACCCGCGGGTGGGCCGGCCATTGATGCACAGCCAGAGGTACCCGCAGACACGTCTGCACGCCCACCCACGGGTGGACCGGCCGTTGCGGCACAACCAGGTTCAACTACAGACACTTCTGCAGCCCCACCACGGGTGGGCCGGCCGTCTGACACACCGAGAGGTACCGCGAGACACTTCTGCCGCCCACCCACGGGTGGGCGGCCGTCTGACGCACACTCAGTGGAAAACCCAGACACTTCTGCACGCCAATCCACGGGTGGGCCGGCCGTTGCGGCACACCCAGAGGCAAACACAGACACTTCTGCACGCCCACCCACGGGTGGCCCAGCCATTGCTGCACACCCAGAGGCACCCCCAGACACTTCTGCACGCCCACCCACGGGTGGGCCGGCCGTTGCTGCACACCCAGGGGAAACCCAATACACTTCTCCACGTCCACCCACGGGTGGGACGGCCGTTCGCGAGCTTACACAGAGGCAACCCCAGACACTTCTGCACGCCCACCCACGGTTGGGCCGGCCATTGCTGCACACCCACAGGCAACACCAGACACTTCTGAACGCCCACCCACGGGTGGGCCGGCCGTTGCTCCACACCCAGAGGCACCCGCAGACACTTCTGCACGTCCATTCACGGGTGGGCCGGCAATTGCAGCACATTCAGAGGCACCCGCAGACACTTCTGCACGCCCACCCACAGGTGGGCCGGCCGTTGCGGCACACCCAGTGGAAACCCCAGACACTTGCGCTCACCCACGGGTGGGCCGGCCATTAAGAGCACACCCAGGGGCAAACCCAGACACTTCTGCACGCCCCACCCACGGGTGGGCGGCCACATACTGCACGCAGAGGCCGCCGCAGACACTTCTGCACGCCCACCCACCGGTGGGCCCGCCGTTAATTCACACTAAGAAGCACCCGCAGACACTTCTGCACGCCCACCCAAGGGTGGGTCGGCCGTTGCGGCACACCCAGAGGCAAACCCAGACACTTCTACACGCCCACCCACGGGTGGAGCCGTCGCGTGCTACACACCCATAGGCACCCGCAGACACTTCTGCAGCCCACCCACGCGTGGGCCGACCATTGCTGCACACCCAGATCGCTCGCAGACACTTCTGCACCGCCCACCCACGGGTGGGCGGACGATGCAGCACACCCAAAGGCACCCGCGAGACACTTCTGCACGCCCACCCACGGGTGGGCCGGACATACTGCACACCCAGAGGCACCCGCTGAACGCTTCTGCACGCCCAATACCGGGTGGGCCGGCCATTACTGCACACCCAGAGGCACTGCGCGAGACATTTGTGCACGCCCACCCACGGGTGGTCACGCCGTTATGCGGCACCGCGTGGGGAAACCCCAGTCACTTCTGCACGCCAACCCACGGGTGGGCCGGCCGTTCGCGGCACACCAAGGGGCAACCCCAGACACCTCTCCACGCCCACTCACAGTTGGGCCTGCCTTTCTGCGGCTACGCAGGGCCAAACACAGACACCTCTGCACGGCCCACCCACGGGTGGGCGGCCATCTCACGCACCCTGGGGCAACCCCAGACACTTCTGCACGCCCACCCACGGGTGGGCCGGCCGTGCTACTGCACACCCAGAGGCACCCGCAGACACTTCTGCACGCCCACCCACGGTTGGGCCGGCCGTTGTTGCACACTTAGAGGCACCGCGCAGACACTTGTGCACGCCCCACCCACGGGTGGGCTGGCCGTTCGGCACACACAGAGGCACCCGCAGACACTTCTGCACGCCCACCCACGAGTCGGCCGGCCGTTGCGGCACACCCAGTGGAAACCCAGACACTTCTGCACGCCCACCCACGGGTGGGCCGGCCATGCTGCACACCCAGAGGCACACGCGGAGCCTTGTGCACGCCCACCCACGGGTGGAGCGGGCGTGCTGGCTGCGCGAGGGAACACGCAGAAACTTCTGCCGCCCCGCCCACGTGTGGGTTGGCCATTGCTGCACATTCAGAGGCACCCTTGAACGTCTGCCTGCATGCGCTGCGTGGCGCCCGACCATTGTTAGCGCCGCGCGAGGAGGTCAACCGCGAACACTTCTGCACGCCCACCCACGGGTGGGCGGCCGATACTGCACATCCAGAAGCACTGCGCGAACACTTTTGCATGCCCCACGGGTATTCCGGCCGTTGCAGCACACCCAGGGGGCAACCCCAGACAATTCTGCACGCCCACCCTCGGGTGGGCCGGCCGATGCTGCACACCCAGAGGCACACGCGAGACACTTCTGCAAGCCCACCCGCGGGAGGGACGGCCGTTCGCGGCACTCCCAGGGGCAATACGAACACATCTGCACGCCCCACCCACGGGAGGGGCGGCCGTTCTGCTGGCGCTTAGGGGGCAACTACAGACATTTCTGCACGCCCATCCACGGGTGGGGCCGGCCCGTTGCAGCACACACAGGGGCAACACCAGACACTTCTGCAGCGCCCACCCACGGGTGGGCCGGCCGTTACTGCACACCCAGAGGGACACGAAGGCACTTCTGCAGCCCACTCACGGGTGGGCTGTCGCTGCAGCACACTCAGGGGCAACCCCAGACTCTTCTGCACGCCCACCCACGGGTGGGCCCGGCGGTTGTGGCACACCCAGGGGCAAACCCAGACACTTCTGCACGCCCATCCACGGGTGATCCAGCCGTTGTTGCACACCCAGAGGCACCTGCAGACACTTGTGCCGCCCACCCAAGGGTGCGCCGGCCATTGCTGCACACCCAGAGGCACATGCAGACACTTGTGCACGCACCCCCACGGGAGGGCGGCCGTTCGCGGCACACTCAGTGGAAACCCCCAGACACTTCTGCACGCTTCACCCACGGGTGGAGTCGGGCTGCTGTGCACACCCAGAGGCACCGCGAGACACTTCTGCACGCCGACCAACGGGTGGGCCGGCCATTGCCTCCACACCCAGAGGCAACCCCAGACACATATGCGGCTCATCCGCGGGTGAGCCGGCCATTGCGGTAGCGGGACGCAGGGGGCAAACCCAGACACTTCTGCACGCCCACCCACGGGAGGGACGGCCGTTGCGGCACACTCAGGGGAAACTACAGACACTGCTTCACGCCCACCCACGGGTGCGCCGGCCATTGCGGCACACCCTGGGGCAACTACAGACACTTCTGCACGCCCACCCACGGGTGGGACGGCCATTTCGGCACACCCAGGGGCACCCGCAGACACTTCTACACCCCCACCCACGGGTGGGCCGGCCATTGCGGCACACCCAGGGGCAACTACAGACACTTCTGCACGCCTACCCACGGGTGGGCCGGACGTTGCTGCACACCCAGAGCGCACCATAGAAACTTGACACGCCCACCCACGGGTGGGCCAGCCGTTGCTGCACACCCAGAGGCACTTCGCAGACACTTCTGCATGCCCACCCACGGGTGGCCCAGCCATTGCTGCACACCCAGAGGCACCCCCAGACACTTCTGCACGCCCACCCACGGGTGGGCCGGCCGTTGCGGCACACCCAGGGACAATTCTAGACACTTCTGCACGCCCACCCACGGATGGGCCGGCCGTTAGCTCCACACCCAGAGGCACCCGCGAACTGCGTCTGCACTTCCACCCACGGGTGGACCGGCCGTTCCTGCACACCCAGAGGCACCCGCAGACACTTCTGCACGCGTCCATTCACGGGGTGGGCCGGCCGCGTTTACCGCTACGCGGGAGTCAAACCCAGACACTTTTGCACGCCCACCCACGGGTGGGTCGGCCTTTGCGGCACACCCAGAGGAAAACCCAGACACTTCTGCACGCCCACCCACGGGTGGGCCGGCCATTGGGGCACTCCCAGGGGAAACCCAAGACACTTTTGCACGCCCACCCGCGGGTGGGCCGGCCATTGATGCACAGCCAGAGGTACCCGCAGACACGTCTGCACGCCCACCCACGGGTGGACCGGCCGTTGCGGCACAACCAGGTTCAACTACAGACACTTCTGCACGCCCACCCACGGGTGGGCCGGCCGTTGCGGCACACCGAGAGGTACCCGCAGACACTTCTGCACGCCCACCCACGGGTGGGCCGGCCGTTACGGCACACTCAGTGGAAAACCCAGACACTTCTGCACGCCAATCCACGGGTGGGCCGGCCGTTGCGGCACACCCAGAGGCAAACACAGACACTTCTGCACGCCCACCCACGGGTGGCCCAGCCATTGCTGCACACCCAGAGGCACCCCCAGACACTTCTGCACGCCCACCCACGGGTGGGCCGGCCGTTGCTGCACACCCAGGGGAAACCCAAGACACTTCTCCACGTCCACCCACGGGTGGGACGGCCGTTGCGGCACACACAGAGGCAACCCCAGACACTTCTGCACGCCCACCCACGGTTGGGCCGGCCATTGCTGCACACCCACAGGCAACACCAGACACTTCTGAACGCCCACCCACGGGTGGGCCGGCCGTTGCTCCACACCCAGAGGCACCCGCAGACACTTCTGCACGTCCATTCACGGGTGGGCCGGCAATTGCAGCACATTCAGAGGCACCCGCAGACACTTCTGCACTTCACCCACAGGTGGGCGGCCGTTCATGGCACACCCAGTGGAAACCCCAGACACTTCTGCACGCCTCACCCACGGGTGGGCCGGCCATTAAGGCACACCCAGGGGCAAACCCAGACACTTCTGCACGCCCCACCCACGGGTGGGCCGGCCATACTGCACACCCAGAGGCCCATGAGCACTTCTGCAGCCCACCCACGGTGGGCCATGCGTTAATTCACACTAAGAAGCACCCGCAGACACTTCTGCACGCCCACCCAAGGGTGGGTCGGCCGTTGCGGCACACCCAGAGGCAAACCCAGACACTTCTACACGGCCACCCACGCGGGTGGGCCGTGCGATACTGCACACCCATAGGCACCGCGAGCGACACTTCTGCGCCCCACTTACAGCGTGGGCCGGCCATTGCTGCACACCCAGATGCGCCCGCGGAACACTTCTGCACGCCCACCCACGGGTGGGCCGGCCGTTGCTGCACACCCAGAGGAACCCGCAGACACTTCTGCACGACCACCCACGTGTGGGCCGGCCATTGCTGCACACCCTAAGGCACCCGCAGACACTTCTTGGCGCCCGACCCACGGGTGGGCCGGACGTTGCTGAACACCCAGAGGCACCCGCAGACACTTCTGCACGCCCACCCACGGGTGGGCCGGCCGTTGCTGCACACCCAGAGGCAACCCCAGACACTTCTGCACGCCCACCCACGGGTGGGCCGGCGATGCGACACACCTAGGCGCACCGGCAGACACTTCTGCACGCCCACCCACGGGTGGGCCGACCGTCGCCGAGGCACACCAAGGGGAAACCCCAGACACTTCTCTGGGCGCTACCATGCGGGTGGCGACGTACTGACACACCCAAAGGCACCCGCAGACACTTCTACCCGCCCACCCACGGGTGGGCCGGCCGTCGCGGCACACCCAGAGGCAAACCCAGACATCTTCTGCAGCCCACCCGGCGGGTGGGCGAGCATTTGATACTGCACACCCAGAGGCACCGCAGACATTTCTGCCGCGCCCACCCACGGGTGGGCGGCGGTCGCGACACACCCAGGCGCACTCGCAGACACTTCTGCACGCCCACCCGCAGGTGGGCCGGCCGATGCGGCACACCCAGGGAAACCCAAGACACTTCTGCACGCCCACCCACGGGTTGGCCGGTTGCTGCACACCAGAGGGCAACACCAGACACTGCTGCGCCCACCCCGGGTGTGCCGGCCATTGCTGCACAACCAGAGGCACCGCGCAGACACTTCTGCACCCCACCCGCGGGTGGAGCCGGCGGTCGCGGCACACAGGAGAACTACAGACACTTCTGCACTCCCACCCACGGGTGGGCCGGGATGTTGTTGCACACCCAGATGCACCCATAGAAAGCGAGCTTGCTTCCCACCCACGGGTGGCCCATCCGTGCTGCACACCCAGAGGCGCTCCGTAGACACTTCTGCACGCCCACCCACGGGTGGGCTGGGTGGTCTGCGGCTCACACTGGGGATACCCCAGGCACTTCTGCTCGCTTTCCCACGGGTGGGACGGCGATTGCAGCACACCCAGAGTCAACACGAGATACTTCTGCACGCCCACCCACGGGAGGGACGGCTGCTGCGGCACACCCAGGGGCTACCCCAGACACCTCTACACGCCCACCCACGGGTGGGCCTGCTATTGCTGCACACCCAGAGGCCACCCCAGACACTTCTGCACGCCCACCCACGGGTGGGCCGGCCGTTGCTGCACACCCAGAGGCAACCCCAGACTCTTCTGCACGCCCACCCACGGGTGGGTCGGCCGTTGCGGCACACCCAGAGACAACCCCAGACGCTTCTGCCCGCAGCCCACCCACGGGTGGGCCGGCCCATTACTGCACACCCAAGAGGCACCCGGAGACACTTCTACACCCTCACCCACAGGTGGGCCGACCATTCGCGGCACACTCAGGGGCAACTACAGACACTTCTGCACGCCCACCCGCGGGTGGGCCGGACGTTGCTGCACACCCAGAGGCACTCGCAGACACTTCTGCAGCCCACCCACGGGTGGCCCAACCATTGCTGCACACCCAGAGGCACCCCCCAGACACTTCTGCACGCCCACTCCGCGGGTGGGCTGGTGGTTCTTGACTCACACGGGGAAACCCCAGGCACTTCTGCACGCCCTCCCGCGGGTGGGCCGACCATTGCGGCACACCCAGAGCCACCCCAGACACTTCTGCAGCCCACCCGCGGTGGAGCCGGCACTGCTGCACACCCAGAGGCGCCAGTGACACTTCTGCGCGCCCACTCCGCGGGTGGGCCGGCCGTTCGCGAGCACACCCAGAGGCAGACCCCAGACACTTCTGCGCCCACCCACGGGTGGGCCGGACGTTGTTGCACACTCAGAGGAACACGCAGACGCTTCTGAGCCGCCCACCCTGCAGCGTGGAGCCCGGCTGTGCGACTCATCCAGAGGCACCCGCGAGACACTTCTGCACGCCCACCCACGGGTGGGCCGGACGTTGCTGAACACCCAGAGGCACCACGCGAGACACTTCTGCGCGCCCACCCACGGGTGGGCCGGGCCGTTACTGCACACCCAGAGGCACCCCAGACACTTCTGCACGCCCCACCCACGGGGTGGGCCGGCCGATGCGACACACCCAGGCGCACCGGCAGACACTTCTGCACGCCCACCCACGGGTGGGCCGGCCGATACTTCACACCTAGGGGAAACCCCAGACACTTCTGCGCGCCCACTTACGCGTGTGCCGCCATTGCTGCACACCCAGAGGGCACCCGCAGACACTTCTGCACGCATCCCACCTGCGGTGGGCCCGGCCGTTGCTGCACACCCAGAGGCAAACCCAGACACTTCTGCAGGCGGCCACCCACGGGTGGGCCGGACATGCTACTACTCGCAGAGGCACCCGCGAGACATTTCTGCACGCCCACCCACGGGTGGGCGGCCGATACTGCACACCCAGAGGCACCCGCGAGACACTTCTGCACCCCCCACCCACGGGTGGGCCGCCGAGTGCGGCACACACAGGAGGCAACCACAGACACTTCTGCACTCCACCCGCGGGTGCGCCCGGTATTCGCGGCACACCCAGGGGAAACCAAGACACTTCTCCACGCCCACCCACGGGTGGGACGGCCGCTGAGACACACCCACGAGGCAAAACCAGACACTTCTGCACGGCCAACCACGGGTGGGCCGGCCGTTCTGCGACACCCAGGGGCACTCCAGACACTTCTGCACGCCCACCCGCGGGATGGGCCGGCCATTGCTGCACACCCAGAGGCACCCCCAGACACTTCTGCACGCCCACCCACGGGTGGGCCGGCCATTGCTGCACACCCAGAGGCACCCTCAGACACTTCTGCACGCCCACCCACGGGTGGGCCGGCCCGTATGCTGCACACCCAGAGGCACCCTCAGACACTTCTGCACGCCCACCCACCGGTGGCCGGCCGTTGCTGCACACCCAGGGAAACCCAAAGACACTTCTCCGCGCCCACCCACGGGTGGGACGGCCGTTCTGCGACACACACAGAGGCAACCCCAGACACTTCTGTCGCCCATCCACGGGTGGGCCGGCCGTTGCTGCACACCCACAGGCAACACCAGACACTTCTGCACGCCCCACCCACTTGGCGTGGGCCGGCCGCTATGCACACCCAGGGGCAATTCCAGACACTTCTGCACGCCCACCCACGGGTTGCTCGGCTGTTGCGGCACACCCAGAGGCAAACCCAGACAATTCTGCACGCCCACCCACGGGTGGGCCGGCCGTTGCTGCACACCCAGAGGCACCCGCAGACACTTCTGCACGCCCCACCCACGGGTGGGCCGGCCATTGCGGCACACCCAGAGGCACCGCAGGCACTTCTGCACCCCCACCCACGGGTGGGCCGGCCGCTGCTGCACACCCAGATGCACCCGCAGAAACTTCTGACACGCCCCACCCACGGGTGGGCCGGCCATTGCTGCACACCCAGAGGCACTCGCAGACACTTCTGCACGCCCTCACCCACGGGTGGGCCCATCCATTGCTGCACACCCAGAGGCACTCGCAGACACTTCTGCAGCCCTCACCCACGGGTGGGCCGGCCGTTCTGCACACCCAGAGGCACCCGCGAGACACATCTGCACTTCACCCACGGGTGGGCCGGCCATTGCTGCACACCCAGAGGCCGCCCCGCAGACACTTCTGCACCCCACGCACGGGTGGGACGGCCGTGCTGCACACCCAGAGGCACCAGTAGACACTTCTGCACGCCCACCCACGGGTGGGCCGGCCATTACTGCACACCCAGAGGCACCCGCGAGACACTTCTGCACCCCACGCACGGGTGGGACGGCCGGGTCTGCGGCACACCCAGAGGCACCCGCAGACACTTCTGCACGCCCACCCACGGGTGGGCCGGCCATTTCTGCACACCCAGAGGCACCCGCAGACACTTCTGCACGCCCCACCCGCGGGTGGGGCGGCGTTCATGACACACCCCAGAGGCACCCGCAGACACTTCTGCACGCCCACCCACGGGTGGGCCGGTCGTTGCGGCACACACAGGGGCAATTCCAGGCACTTGTGCACGCCCACCCAGGGGTGGGCCGGCCATTGCTGCACACCCAGAGGCAGCCACAGACACTTCCGCACGCCCACCCACGGGTGGGCCGGCCGTTGCTGCACACCCAAAGGCACCCGCAGACACTTCTGCACGCCCACCCACGGGTGGGCCGGCCATTCCTGCACACCCAGAGGCACCCGCAGGCAATCAATGGTCACGCAATTGTCATTCAGGGGCCACTTAGCGGTGACTCAATGGTCACTCAGTGGTCACCTAGAGGTCACTCAGGGGTCACTCAGGGTCACTCAGGGACACTCAGGGGTCATTGGGATCACTCAGAGTCATTCAGGGTCACTCAGTGTAACTCAGTGGTCACCCAGGGTTCACTCAGCGGTCACTTAGTGTCACTCAATGGTCACTCACGTGTCACTCAATGGTCACTCAGTGGTCACTCAGGGTCACTCAGGGGTCACTCAGGGTCACTCAATGGTCACTCAGTGGTCACTCAGGGTCACTCAGTGTAACTCAGGTTCCCTCAATGGTCACTCAGGGTCACTCAGTGGTCACTCAGGGTCACTAAGTGGTCACTCAGTGGTCACTCATGGGTCACTCAATGGTCACTTAATGGTCACTCAATGGACACTCAGGGTCACTCAGGGGTCACTCAATGGTCACTCAATGGTCACTCAATGGTCACTCAGCGGTCACTTAGTGTCACTCAATGGTCACTCAGGGTCACTCAGGGTTCACTCAGGGGTCACTCAGGGGTCACTCAGTGGTCACTCAGTGGTCACTCAGGATCACTCAATGGTCACTCAGGAGTCAGTGTCACTCAATGGTCATTCAATAGTCACTCAATGGTCACTCAATGGTCACTCATTGGTCACTCAGTGTCACTCACGGGTCACTCAGGATCACTCAGTGGTCACTCAATGGTCACTCAGTGGTCACTCAGGGGTTACTCAGGATCACTCAGGGTCACTCAATGGTCACTCAGGGTCACTAAGTGGCCACTCAGGGGTCACTCAATGGTCACTCAGTGGTCACTCAGGGTCATTCAGAGGTCAATTAGGGGTCACTCAATGGTCACTCATTGGTCACGCATTGGTCACTCATCGGTCACTCAATGGTCACTCAGGTGTCACTCCGTGTCCCTCGGGGGTCACTCAATGGTCACTGAGCGGTCATTCAATGGTCACTCAGAGGTCACTAAGGGTCACTCAGCGGTCACTCAATGGTCACTCAGTGGTCACTCAGGGTCACTCAGGGGTCACTCAATGGTCACTCAGGGGTCCCTCAGGGTCACTCAGGATCACTCAATGGTCACTCAATGGTCACTCAATGGTCACTCAGGGTCACTCAGGGGTCACTCAATGGTCACTCAAGGGTCACTCAATGGTCACTCAGTGGTCACTCAATGGTCACTCAGCGGTCACTCAATGGTCACTAAGGGTCACTCAGTTGTCACTCAATGGTCACTCAGGGTCACTAAGTAGTCACTCAGGGTCACTCAGGGTCTCTCAGGGGTCACTCAATGGTCACTCAGGGGTCACTCAGTGGTCGCTCAATGGTCACTCAATGGTCAGTAAGTGGTCACTCAATGGTCACTCAATGGTCACTTAGGGTCACTCAGTGGTCACTCAGGGTCACTCAATGGTCACTCAGGGGTCACTCAATGGTCACTCAGCGGTCCCTCAATGGTCACTCAATGGTCACTTAATGGTCACTCAGTCGATCGTCGAGTAATCGATCGGCAGGCATTAGCAGGTTTAAAGGGTTTTTTGGGCGTTTTTTTGATGAAATTTTGGGGCTTTTTTTTTTAAGGGATTTTAAATGGGTTTTTCGGGTTTTTAAAGGGACTTTAAAGTAATTTTTTGGGGAAATTTGGGAGCTTTTAAAGGGGTTTTGTGGGTTTTTTGGGGGGTTTAAGGTTGTTTTAGGGTATTTTTTAGGGATTTTTAAAAGGTTTTTTGGATTTTTATTTAAGGTTTCTTTCTGATTATGAGGAGGTTTTAGGTGGTTTTTTGAGGCTTTTGGTGGCGTTGCTTTGGGGGGATTTTTTGGGTTTTTGGGTGGGTTGGGGAGGTTTTGGTTTTTTCTGAGGTTTGGGGGTTTTTGCAGGTGTTTTTGGGTTTGTGTGGTTTAACAGCTGCAGCTGGTGGAACCTGTGCCGTCTGCTCTCCCAGCAGTTGTCTCGGCTGTCGCACCTGTCCTGAGGAAAGCCCGGTGGAAGGAGCTCTGCACTGGGATTCAGGACGCCGGAGCATCGCACGAGGCCTCCGTGAAACTGCAAATTCTTTCTAAGTTGTTGCCACCTTTGGAAAGCAAAGGGCTGCACGGTGTAATGGACCTGCTTCCTGCTGCTCTTTCTTGCTCTCTCCCTCTGTTCCTCCAACTCTATTTCCCTCTATTTCTTTCTCTCCCTCTGTTCCTCTCTCTTTCCCTCTATTTATTTCTCTCCCCCTCAGTTTCTCTAACTCTATTTCTTTCTCTCTCCCTCTGCTTCCCTCTCACTGTATTTCCCCCTATTACTTGCTCTAACTCTTTCTTTCTCTGTCTCTCTCTTTCTCTATTTCCCTTTCTCTTAATTAAAAAAAAATTTAAAACTTTTAAACATTTAAATAAAAAAATTTACTCCCTGGGAGCCTGAAATTTTCTACTGCTGCACCAAACATTTAGTGGTTTTTTCTTCTTTTTATATATTCTATATAATGAGCAGCCCTTCCCCTCAGGGGAGGAGGCCCCACCCCAAGGGCGGGAGGCCCCGCCCCCGGGAGAAGCCACACCCACTGGTGATGAGGCCACGCCCCGGGAAAGCCCCGCCCATGTGGAAGGAGGCCATGCCCCCTGATGAAAAGCCCAGCCCACCCGGAAGGGAGGCAACGCCCCCGGGGAGAAGCTCCGCCCACCAGAGAGGAGGTCACGGCCCCGGATAAGCCCCGCCCATCCGAGAAGAGGTCACACCCATTGAGGAAGAGACTATGCCTCTGAGTGGCAGTTCCGCCCACTGGCGAGGAGGCCACGCTCCCTGGGTGGAAGCCCCGCCCACCCGGGAAGGGGCCACGTCTGCTGGTGAGGAAGCCACGCCCCCTTGCCGGAAAAGCCCCGCCCATCGATGAGTAGGCCTCGCCCTCTGGGAGAGAAGCCCCGCACACCCATAAGGGAGACCATGTCCCCGGAAAGGAGCCCTGCCCACCGGGGAGGAGGCCACGCCCCGGGGGAGAAACCCTCCCCACCAGTGAGGAGGTCCCGCCCCCAGGGGAGAGGCCCCGCCCACAAGGCGGCAGCACTGCCGACTCGGGGCTGCCTGCAGTACCGCGCTGTGCCCACAGGGCGGCAGCACTGCCATTGCCGACTCGGGGCTGCCTGCAGTACCGCGCTGTGCCCACAGGGCGGCAGCACTGCCATTGCCGGCTCGGGGTTGGCTGCAGTACCGCGCTGTGCCCACAGGGCGGCAGCACTGCCATTGCCGACTCGGGGCTGGCTGCAGTACCGCGCTGTGCCCACAGGGTGGCAGCACTGCCATTGCCGGCTCGGGGCTGCCTGCAGTACCGCGCTGTGCCCACAGGGTGGCAGCACTGCCACTGCCGGCTCGGGGCTGGCTGCAGTACCGCGCTGTGCCCACAGGGCGGCAGCACTGCCATTGCCGGCTCGGGGCTGCCTGCAGTACCGCGCCGTGTTCACAGGGTGGCAGCACTGCCATTGCCGGCTCGGGGCTGGCTGCAGTACCGCGCTGTGCCCACAGGGTGGCAGCACTGCCACTGCCGGCTCGGGGCTGGCTGCAGTACCGCGCTGTGCCCACAGGGTGGCAGCACTGCCACTGCCGGCCCTGGGGCTGGCTGCAGTACCGCGCTGTGCCCACAGGGTGGCAGCACTGCCATTGCCGGCCCGGGACTGCCTGCAGTACCGCGCTGTGCCCACAGGGTGGCAGCACTGCCATTGCCGACTCGGGGCTGGCCTGCAGTACCGCGCTGTGCCCACAGGGTGGCAGCACTGCCATTGCCGGCTCGGGGCTGCCTGCAGTACCGCGCTGTGCCCACAGGGTGGCAGCACTGCCATTGCCGGCTCGGGGCTGGCTGCAGTACCGCGCTGTGCCCACAGGGTGGCAGCACTGCCATTGCCGGCTCGGGGCTGCCTGCAGTACCGCGCTGTGCCCACAGGGTGGCAGCACTGCCACTGCCGGCTCGGGGCTGGCTGCAGTACCGCGCTGTGCCCACAGGGTGGCAGCACTGCCACTGCCGGCTCGGGGCTGCCTGCAGTACCGCGCTGTGCCCACAGGGTGGCAGCACTGCCACTGCCGGCCCGGGACTGCCTGCAGTACCGCGCTGTGCCCACAGGGTGGCAGCACTGCCATTGCCGGCTCGGGGCTGGCTGCAGTACCGCGCTGTGCCCACAGGGCGGCAGCACTGCCGGCTCGGGGCTGGCTGCAGTACCGCGCTGTGCCCACAGGGCGGCAGCATTGCCGGCTCGGGGCTGCCTGCAGTACCGCGCTGTGCCCACAGGGCGGCAGCACTGCCGGCTCGGGGCTGCCTGCAGTACCGGGCTGTGCCCACAGGGCGGCAGCACTGCGCCCAGCTCAGCCCGGGGCTGGCGTACTTTGCGGACAGCAAAGCGAAGGCAAAAAGCAACGAGTCCCATCCCTTCAAAAAATCCGTCTAAATGAATGCCCCAAAAAATCCTGACCAAAACTAAAAGAAGCCCTGTCTCTAACCAAATAAAAACAAAAAAACCCCTTTAAATAAAAATCTATGTATTCATATTTAACTTATATTCATATTCATAATCCATATATATTTTATATATTCGATAAAGGCCGTATTATAACATATATAAAGCATTATTTTAATTGTTTATTATATGCATAATCTTTATATTGCTAATATTTTCATCCATTTTCAACCATTTTCATCCCAGACCCTGCTTGTCAGTTATTCAATCCTTTACCACTGGACTTCGTGCAAAGGGACGCCCGGGGTGCTGCATTGCAAGAAATTCCAAAGAGAATCCCCTCCAAAACCTGACAGAGAATGGTTTGGAGGCGCTCCAGAACGCGGACAGCTAGTCGTGCCTTGTCAGGCCACACCAATTCTGTCACATCCACCTGAGCTGTGCAGGTGAGGCAAAGGCTCGGTGTTTTTTGGGGTTTATTCTCACTTTTGGCTGCCAGAGCCAGCTGATTTTTGGGGCTGATTTTTTATAATTTTGGTGGTTATTTTTTGGGTTATTTTTGGTGTTTTGGGGGGATATTTTTGGGGTGTTTTTCGGTGTTTTGGGGGGATTTTTTGGTAGATTTTGGGGATATTTTTGGGGTGTTTTTTGGGTGTTTTTTCTCAGCGTTGGTGGCCAGGTTATGGTGATTTTGGGGGGTTTTTTGGGGTGTTTCTAGGGGGTTTTTTTGGGAATTTGTTAGGGTTTTGGTAATTTTGGGGTTTTTTGGGGAAGAATTTTCTGGGGGGTTTTGGAGAAATTATTTGGAATTTTTGGTGAATTTTTTGGATTTTTTTTGGGTAATTTTTGAGGGATTTTTTGGGGATATTTTTGGGGTGTTTTTTGGGGTTTTTTTGTCACCTTTGGCTGCCAGGTCCAAGTGATTTTAGGGATTTTTTGGGGGATCTTTTTGGTAATTTTTGGGGATTTTTTGGGAGAATTTTTTGGGGATATTTTTTGGGGTTTTTGGTAATTTTTGGGGTTATTTTTGGGGAATTTTTGAGGTTTTTTGGGAATATTTTTGCGATGTTTTTGTGTATTTTGGGGGGAGTTTGGGGGGGATTTTTTGGTAGTTTTTTGGGGATATTTTTGGAGGGTTTTTTGAGGTGTTTCTAGGGGGTTTTTTGGGAATTTTTTGGGCTTTTGGTAATTTTTGGCGTTTTTGGGGGGGAATTTTTTTGGGTGTTTTAGGGAATTTATTTGGAATTTTTGGGGGATATTTTGGGGTTTTTTGGGGGTCTTTTTCATAATTTTGGGGGATATTTTTGGAACGTTTTTGGCTGGTTTTTTGCATAGTTTTTTGGGGGTGTTTTGTCACCTTTGGCTGCCAGGTCCAGCTGATTTTTGGAAATTTATTGGGGATTTTTGGGGATATTTTTGGGGGGATATTTTGGTAATTTTTGGAGATTTTGTGGGATTTTTTTTTCCTAAATTTTTGGGGTAATTTTGGGAGATATTTTTGGGCATATTTTTGGGGTGGTTTTGGCTGGTTTTTTGGGGTGTTTTTTGAGTTTTTCCTCCCAATTGGCCCCCAGGTCCAGGTGATTTTTGGGGGTTTTTTGGGGAATATTTTTGGTAATTTTGGGGGATAATTTTGGGGAATTTTTTGGGTAATTTTGAGGAATTTTGGGGGTTTATGGGGAAATTTTTGAGATTTTTTGGGGATATTTTTGGGATGTTTTTGGGGTTTTTTTCTGACCTTAGTCGACTGGTTATGGTGATTTTGGGAGGATTCTTGATAATTTTTTGGGTGTTTTTGGTTTTTTTGGGGGGAAGGTTTTTTGGTATTTTTTGGTAATTTATTTGGGATATTTTTGGGTGGCTTTTGGGATTTTTTGGGGTCTTTTGGGGTTTCTTGGGGTTTTTTGGGGGATTTTTGGGGGGTTTTGGGAGATATTTTTGGGGTGGTTTTGGGGGTTTTTTGGGATTTTTTGGGGATTTTTTGGGGAGTTTTTTGGGGTTTTTGGGGGGATTTTTGGGGGGGTTTTGGGAGATATTTTTGGGGTGTTCTTTTAGAGCTAGTATGCTTAAAGTGCCCTCTTAGTCAGAGATAACAGCCCGTGATGGGGGCCCCTGCAGCTGACAGGAGAATTATCAGCACGCACCGGCGGGAGCAGCGCCCAAATTAAAGGGATGAGGAGAAGAATAAAACCACGAGCCCAAAACCACGCGTGCTCTGAAAAGGCGGAGCCGAGGAGTGGCCGTGCTGAACAGTTCCCAGAGCTGTGAGTGCACAGGGAGGTCTCTGAGCGTGTCACGAACGGACGGACTGTAAAACGTGTTGAAAGGGGCGTCAGCACGCCAAGCACCGGCCGTTTAACCCTTTGCTCTATGCATGTCTCCTGTCGCCTTTTTTATTAAACCGTGTAATTCTCCCAGAGCAGCGAACCGTGTTTGTCACACTGAGGCGTCGCCGCCGCTGCCCGGATCGAGCGGGGCGTGGCTGTGAACAGAGGGGCAGGGTCAGCGCTGGGCTAAAAACCCCAAAAAACCCCTAAAAAAACGCCAAAACGAAAAAAAAAATTTTAAAAATCCCAGAAAAACTTTTAAAAATCCCTTCAAAATACCCTCAAACAACCTTTACCTGTTACCACTTTGCTAAAGAGAGCCTATGAGAGAGGAAGCAATACCCTACTGGAAGGTGGTGTGCAGACAAAATTGGCTTTCTGGCTCCCACCTGAGCAGCTTTTGTTGGGAGTAATGCATGTGCTCTTATACCTGAAATCCACAGTGGAGAACTTCAGCAGTGTAAGAGCAATATTGTAATAATATTGTGGTTATGTTTGGTTTGTTTTCATGTAGAACATACAAATGACTTAGCTCTTAAAACTTAGGTTCCAGTTCTGTAGCTTTTTCTTTTGTACTTGTCTCTGAGGCTACACAGCACCATACAAAACTGCATGTAATTTGCTAACAAATGCCAGTTCTTATTATTGAGGAGCCTTGGATTTACCTTGCTAATCACTGTGAGTGCAAATAAACTCGAGATTTTAATCCGGCTCCTGGGTCTCCCTAAGAAGCCTTTGCAGAGAGTAAAATTCAGTGGCCTGTGTACCTCCAAATGTCACAATATAAATTAAATTCTATTTGGCAACCTGAGACTTCTCTTAGAGTCAGGTTTCTACAGAGGGAAGTGGTTCCTTCCCCCAGAAGAGGTTGTAATCTAAGTAATTCTTAGTTGACTCCTATTCTTGTTGTATAATTACCCTTCTGCTCCCATCCTCCTCTTTTCTTCACTTCCAAGATGTCTTTATTTTCATAGCTTGGTAAAACTTTGGGTCCTCAACTTGTTGACCTCTGTGTGGACCTGCTGAGCTGTTGTGCCGGGGCAATCAAATAAAGCCAGAGCAGCAGCAGGAACAGGAGGAGCATCAGGCTGATGGGATCTCTTCATGGATGAGGAGCCTCTGATGACAGAAGTGTCTTCAAACGACAAAGTACCAAATCCCTACATACAGAGGTACCTGTTGGTAAACTTGGCTTTGGCTGATTCTCTAGGGAATAGTTTTTCTGATCAGGGAGTTGTTGTTAAGCTCTTGGAGGAGAACTTAGGAAGGTAGAGCATGAGGTTGCTAAACTACTGTCTGGAGATGTGACTCAGCTGCACCACCCACAGTCCCACCCCTGAGCTGGAACACAGTCAGGAGAAGTCCCAAATGAGATCATCATTGCAGAAAAAAATGTATTCCCTCAGCCTTATTGAAAATTATGTACTTGAGGAGGGAATTTTTCCTCCTTTCATCTGTTCTGTGAATTTGTGGAGAGTAGAGTGTGTTGATGATCCCCAGAATACTCAGTTTTCCAATGCAGACGAGCTCAGACATGTCCAGAGTGTTCAGTACAACAGCTTAAATCCCACAGCATAAATGTTGGGAGAATGATATTTACGTGCTTGTAATTCATTAATATTTTTTATCCTCTGGCCAGCTAGTAGACAATTTCATGTTCAATAATTGTAACTGACAAGCCGTGGAAAATGGGCAGATGAATGAGTTTATTTTTCACCCTGCATCGTTATTATCCATTCAGTGATACTGTTACCTCTGTTTGTTTCAGACCCTGGAGGATACACTCACCTTGATTTTCAGACATCCTACACTGGAGAGCTGGTTCCTGGCGTTGGAGCTGTGCTCCATTCCTCAGCCAGGTCTGAACCCTGTCACTGTGAAGCTCCTGTCAGCTCACCTCAATTCTGGGGTGCTCCAGCTGCTGAAAACAGGCGCCCCTGTCCTGCAGAGCACCCCAAGGGATCACCCCAAGGGATCACAGACACGTCTTGTCCGAGTATTTCAGAGCCATCACCAAAAGTGTCCTGGAAGAGCTGCTGACTGTGGGGAAGGACAGAAGCCAGGAACTCTCACCAGCTGCAGGCTCTGGAGGAGCTGCACATGTACATAACTGCAGATCAGCTGAAGGAGATCACTTCAACCATGCTGCAACTTCCTGAGATGAGCTTGACTTCTCAGAAATCTGAAAAATCTCCTAAAACAGGGAAGCAGTTAAGCTTCTGTGGACAAATTTTGGTGCAACTCTTTACAGACAGGTATCAAACAACATTACAGACTGCTACCCTAACCCCTAAACCGAACCCCTAACCCTAACTCCTAACCCTAATCCTAACCCCTAACCGTAAACCCTAAACCTAACCCTAAACCTAACCCTATTGAACCCCT
>JAPFBE010000882.1:0-22146 GCA_034336665.1 Luscinia megarhynchos | reverse complement strand
TCACCCAGACATGGGGATGTCACCCAGACAAGGGGATGTCACCTTGACAGGGGGGTGTCACCCAGACAAGGGGATGTCACCTAAACATGGGGATGTCACCCTAAAAAGGAGATATCACCTAGACATGGGGATGTCACCCTCACAGGGGGATATCACCCAGACATGGGAATGTCACCCAGACATGGAGATGTCACCCTAAAAAGGAGATGTCACCCAGACAAGGGGATGTCACCTAAACATGGGGATGTCACCCTAAAAAGAAGACGTCACCCAGACATGGGGATGTCACCTAAACATGGGGATGTCACCCAGACATGGGGATGTCACCCTAAAAAGGAGATGTCACCTAGACATGGGGATGTCACCCTCACAGGGGGATGTCACTTAAACATGGGGATGTCACCCAGACATGGGGATGTCACCTAAACGTGGGGATGTCACCCAGACAAAGAGATGTCGCCTTGACAGGGGGGGTGTCACCCAGACAAGGGGATATCCCCCTCATGGGGGGCTGTCACCTAAACATGGGGATGTCACCCAGACAAGAGGGTGTCCCCCTCACGGGGGCTGTCCCCCGAGGAGCAGCTGTCACCCGGCAGGGCGGTGTCCCTGTCCCCTGAGCCCCTGTCCCTTCACAGATCAAATGCTTCCTGGATTTCATAAGTGGGGGGAGCCCTGTGCCACATCCTGGCGTAAGCCTATAAATTCAAGAGCCGACCAAGGATGGTGAGCACCCATCTTGGGGGGCTGGGGGTTTCTGGGGGGTCCTGAGGCTTTTGGGGGGTCTTGGGTGGTTTTATGGGGTCCTGGGTGTTTTGGGGTGTTTTTGTGGGGTCCTGGGTGTTTTGGGGTAATCCTGGGTGTTTTTGGGGGGGTCCTGAGGGTTTCTGGGGTGTCCTGGGTGTTTTGGGGTGTCCTGGGTGTTTTGGGGTAATCCTGTGTGTTTCTGGGGGAGTCTTGGGTGTTTTTGAGTGATTCTGGGTGGTTTTGGGGGTGATTTTGTGGGGGTCATGGGTGTTTTGGGTGATCCTGGGTGTTTTTGGGTTGTTTTGGGGGTATCCTGGGTATTTTTGGGGTGATCCTGGGTGGTTTTGGAGTGTTTTTAAGTGATCCTGGGTGTTTTTGGAGTGTCCTGGGTGTTTTTGGGGTGATCCTGGGTGTTTTGTGGGGTCATGGGTGTTTTTGGGGGGGTCCTGGGTGTTTTGGGGGAGTCCTGGGTGTTTTGGGGTAATCCTGGGTTTTTGAGTGATCCTGGGTGTTTTTGGGGTATCCTGGGTATTTTTGGGGTGATCCTGGGTGTTTTGGGATAATCCTGGGTGGTTTTGGGTTGTTTTGGGGTATCCTGGGTGTTTTTGGGGTAATCCTGGGTGGTTTTGGGTGATCCTGGGTGTTTTTGGGATATCCTGGGTATTTTTGGGGTGATCCTGGGTGGTTTTGGGTTGTTTTTGGGGTATCCTGGGTGTTTTTGAGGTGGTCCTGGGTGTTTTTGGGTGATCCTGGGTGGTTTTGGGTTGTTTTGGGATATCCTGGGTGTTTTGAGGTGGTCCTGGGTGTTTTTGGGGGTGTTTTCAGGGTGTTTTTGGGGTATCCTGGGTGTTTTGGGTTGTTTTTGGGATATCCTGGGTATTTTTACTGGGGCAGGGCTGGGCATCCCCCCATGGCAACACCCGAGGCGCAGCTTTGGGGCTGTGACCCCCCAAAACAAACAGAGCTGTGTCCCCTCGTGTCCCTGTGGGGGTCCCAGCGCCCCAGCCCGGTTTGGGGGTGCTGAGGGAGACCCGAGCTGTGGCTTTCATGAGAGTCATCTTTTCTCCCAATAAAGCGGCGTTTCGATTTCCAGAATCCCTCAGCGCATGGACGCAACGTGGAGATGTTCATGACCATCGAGAAGTGCCTGGTGCAGGTCAGAGCCCCTGAGCCCCAAAACCCCAAAACCCCCTCCCCAAACCCCCAAAAACCCACCCCTGAGCCTCAAAACCCCAAAAACCCCTCCCTGAACCCCAAACCCCTCCCTGAACCCCAAAACCCGCCCCTGAACCCCAAAACCCAAAAACTGAGCCCCAAAACCCCAAAAGCCCCTCCCTGAACCCCAAAAACCACCCCTGAACCCCCAAAACCCTCCCCCGAACCCCAAAAACCCACCCCTGAGCCTCAAAAACCCCAAAAACCCCCTCCCTGAATCCCAAAACCCAAAACCCTCCTTGAACCCCAAAACCCGCCCCCTGAACCCCAAAAACCCCCTCTCTGAACCCCAAACCCCAAAACCCCTCCCTGAACCCCAAACCCCCAAAAACCCCAAACCCTCTCCTGAACCCCAAAACCTCCCTGAACCCCCAAAAACTCCTCCTGAACCCCCAAAACCCTCCCTGAACCCTCAAAACCTGCTCTGAACCCCAAAATCCCCTGAACCCCCAAAACCTTCCCTGAAACCCAAACCACTCTGAACCCCAAACCCTCCCTGAACCCCCCAAAACCCCTCCTGAACCCCCAAAACCTCCCTGAACCTCGCAAAAATCCCTGCCCTGAACCCCCAAACCCCAAAAACCCCCAAATCCCCCCTGAACCCCCTAAATCTTCTGAACCCCCAAAACCCCTTGAACCCCCAAAACCTCCCTGAACCTCAAAACCTGTCCTGAACCCCCAAACTCCTTTTGAACCCCCAAATCCCCTGAATCCCCCAAAACCCCCTTGAACCCCCAAACGCCTCCTGAACCCCCAAAATCCCCTGAACTCCCCAAAATCCCCTGAACCCCAAAATCCCCCTGAACTCCCCAAAAACCCCCCGTGTCCCCCCTTTTCTAACACCTCTGCTCTCCTCAGAACAACTGCCTGGCCCGGCCCAACATCTTCCTGCAGCAGGAGATCGAGGCCCAAGCTGCTGGGCAAAGCTCAAGGACATCGTCCAAGAGGCACCAGGTGGGGGGCACGGGGCTGCACCCCGATACCTGACCCTGGGGGCTGCACCCCGATATCTGACCCTGGGGAGAATGGGGGGCTGCACCCCGATATCTGACCCTGGGGGGCTGCACCTCGATATCTGACCCTGGGGAGAATGGGGGGGGGGCTGCACCCCGATATCTGACCCTGGGGGGCTGCACCCCGATGTCTGACCCTGGGGGCACGGGGGGCTGCACCCCGATATCTGACCCTGGGGGGGCTGCATCCCAATATCTGGCCCTGGGGGGCTGCATCCCAATATCTGGCCCTGGGGGGCACGGAGGGGCTGCACCCCGATATTTGACCCTGGGGGGCATGGGTGGGGGGCTTCACCCCGATTTCTGACCCTGGGGGGGGAATGAGGGGGGCTGCACCCCGATATTTAGCCCTGGGGACACGGGGGGCTGCACCCCAATATCTGACCCTGGGGGAATGGGGGGTGCACCCCAATACCTGACCCTGGGGGCACGGGGGGCTGCACCCCGATTTCTGACCATGGGGGGCACAGGGGGGCTGCACCCCGATATCTGGACCCCGACATCTGACCCCTGATATTTAGCCCTGGGGGCTGCACCTAACCTGACCCTGGGGGCTGCACCTCGATATTTAGCCCTGGGGGGGCACGGGGGGGGGTGCACCCCAATATCTGACCCTGGGGGCACAGGAGGGCTGCCTAACATCTGACCCTGCTGCACCCCGATACCTGACCCTGGGGCAGGGGGCTGCACCGCGACTGGGGGCTGCACCCCGATACCCGCTGGCGCCCCGGGGCACGTGGGCCGGGGACTGAGGGCAGGCGCCTCGATGCGGGAACCTGGAGGAAGGTGCACACGAGGGGGCACGGTGGGGGTCTGGCAGAGGGGCTTTGGGGGTCACAGGTGGGCTCAGAGGGTTTGGGGGTCACGGGGGTCAGCGGGAGAGGGGACAGGGGAGGGATCTAGAGGGGGCAGAGAGAGTCTGGGAGGGTCTCAGGGGCCAAAGGGGCTCGCGGGGGTCACCAGGGGGCTCAGAAAGAGGAAGATGGGGCACGGGGGGCAGGAGGGACTTTGGGAGGATCACAGGGGGGCAGAGGGGGTTTGGGGGGGGTCACGGGGGTCAGAGAGAGGAAGGAGGGGACAGGAGGGGATTTGGGGTCACAGGGGGGCAAAGGGTTTGGGGGTCACGGGGATCAGAGAGAGGAAGGAGGGGCAGGAGGGATTTTTGGGGGGGTCACAGGTGGGCTCAGAGGAGTTTGGGGGGTCACAGGGGGCAGAGAAAGGAAGGAGGGAAGTTTGGGGGGTCTCCGGGGGGGCAAAGGGGTTTTGGGGAGTCACAAGGGGTCGAGAGAAGGAGGGACGGGGGTCACAGGGGGCAGAGGAATTGGGGGGTCAGAGGGGCCCAGAGGGGTTTTAAAGTCACAGGGGGTCAGAGGGGTTTGGGGGGTCTCAGGGGGCAGAGGGGTTTTAGGGGGTCACAGGGGGTCAGAGGGGTTTGGGGGGTGCACAGAGGGGGCACAGAGAGGAAGGAGGGGGAGTTTGGGGGGTCACAGGTGGGCCAGAGGAACTGGGGGGTTCCCAGAGGAAGGTGGATTCCAGGGTCGGGGTTTTGGGGGGTCACAGGGAGCCCCGAGGAAGGCGGGAGCAGGACTGGGGCTTTTGGGGGGTTTTGGGGGTTCTGGGTGGTTTCTGGGAGCTCTGGGAGTTTTGGGGGAGTTTTGTGGATTTTGTGGGTTTTGGGGGGTTTTGAGGGGTTTTTGGGGTGTTTTGGGTATTTTGTGGGTTTTGGGTGGTTTCTGGGGGGTGTTTTTGGGTTGTTTTGGGGTTTTGGAGGGTTTTTGGGGGTATTTTGGGGGGTTTCTGGGGGGTTTTTGGGGGAGCTTTTGGGGGTGTTTTTGGGGTGTTTTGGGGGTTTTGGGGGGTTTTTGAGGGGGGTTTCTGGGGGTTTTGGTGGGGGTTGGGGGGTTTTTGGGGGTATTTTTGGGGGGTTTTGGGGGTGTTTTGGGGTGTTTTGGGGGTTTTGGCGGTTTTTGGGGTGTTTTTGGGGGTGTTTTGGGGTGGTTTCTAGCTGTTTTAGGGTGTTTTGGGGGTGTTCTGGGGGTGTTTTTGGGGTGTTTGTTTTGGGGTATTTTTGGAGGTTTTGGGGTGTTTTTGGAGGTTTTTGGGTGGTTTCTGGTTTGTTTTGGGGGTGTTTTGGGGTGGTTTCTGGCTGTTTTTGGGGTGTTTTGGGGTGTTCTAGGGGTGTTTTTGGCTCCCCAGCCCCTGCCCAGCCCCCTGTCCCGCGAGAGGAGTGGGTCCCGGCCCGCCATGAAGCGAGACAAGCAGGTGCTGCTGCACTGGGGCTACTACCCCGACAGGTGAGAGGGGGATGAGATGAAACTTTGGGGACTGCAAACCCCTGTGACCCCCCACCTTGTCCCCAGCTACGACACCTGGATCCCAGCCAGCGAGATCGAGGCGTCCGTGGAGGATCCCCCGAGCCCCGGAGAAACCCCCGCGAAGGTACCGGGGGGGCACCCCAAATTTTGGGGGCAGCTGGAGCCCCCTGCCCGGCCTGAGCAGCACCCCCACCCCTGGCAGGTGCATGCCAAGTGGATCCTGGACACGGACACCTTCAACGAGTGGATGAACGAGGGAGGATTACGAGGTGACGGACGAGCGCCGGGAGCCGAGGGAAGAAAATTCTCGGCCAAAACGCTGACAGATGAGGTCAGGGCAAAGTCAGGGGTTTGGGGGTCACAGGGGGGCAGGGAGAGGAAGGAGGGGGAGTTTGGGGGGTCACAGGGGGGCAGAGAGAGGGAAGGAGGGGGATTTTGGGGGGTCACAGAGGGGCAGGGAGAGGGAAGGAAGGGGAGTTTGGGGGTCACAGGGGCAGAGAGAGGAAGGAAGGGGGGAGTTTGGGGGGTCACAGGGGAACCAGAGGAGTTTGGGGGGTCACAGGGGGCAGGGAGAGGAAGGAGGGGGAGTTTGGGGGTCACAGGGGAACCAGAGGAGTTTGGGGGGTCACAGGAGGGCAGAGAGAGGGAAGGAGGGGGAGTTTGGGGGGTCACAGGGGGGCAGAGAGAGGAAGGAGGGGGAGTTTGGGGGCATACAGGGGCCCAGAGGAGTTTGGGGGGTCACAGGGGGCAGAGAGAGGAAGGAGGGGGAGTTTGGGGGGTCACAGGGGAACCAGAGGGAGTTTGGGGGGTCACAAGGTGTCCCAGAGAGAGAAGGAGGGAGGATTTTGGGGGGATTACAGGGGGCCCAGAGAGAGGAAAGTGGGTGCAGGAGGTTCCAGAGGAAGGTGGGTGCAGGAGAGGAATTTTGGGGGGAGATCACAAGGGGGGCAGAAGAGTTTGGGGGGCCACAGGGGCCCAGAGGAGTTTGGGGATTCCAGGAGGCCCAGAGAGAGGAAAGTGGCTGCAGGAGGGGGATTTTTGGGGGTTCCAGAGGAAGGTGGGGGCAGGAGAGGGATTTTGGGGTGGATCACAAGGGTGGCAGAAGAGTTTGGGGGTCCCAGGGGTCCCAGAGAGAGAAAAGTGGGTGCAGGAGAGGGTTTTTTTGGGACGTTCCAGAGGGAAGTGGGTGCAAAAGGGAGAGTTTGGGAGGTTCCAGTGGTCCCAGAGGAGTTTGGGGGGTCCCAGAGAGTGGAAGGTGGGTGCAAAGGGAGAGTTTGGGGGGTTCCAGGGTCCCAGAGGAGTTTGGGGGGATCACAGGGGGCCCAGAGGAGTTTGGGGGGATCACAGGGAGCCCAGAGGAGTTTGGGGGGTCCCAGAGAGTGGAAGGTGGGTGCAAAGGGAGAGTTTGGGAGGTTCCAGGGGTCCCAGAGGAGTTTGGGGATCACAGGGAGCCCAGAGGAGTTTGGGGGTCCCAGAGAGTGGAAGGTGGGTGCTGGGGGGTCCCACCCTGCCCTGCTGGACCCCCACGCTGCCCCCCAGGTGAGCAGCCCCGACTCAGACCGCAGGGACAAGAAGGGAGGCAACTACAAGAAGAGGAAGCGCTCGCCCTCGCCCTCGCCCACCCCCGAGGCCAAGAAGAAGAATGCCAAGAAGGGGTGAGCTGGGGAGGGGATTGCCCAAAATAAAAGTGTTGGGCTAATGAAAGAACAACAAAAAACACCAGCAAAAGATTCTCTAACAATTTAAGAAGTGTGTGTTTGTTTGTTAATTCTCTAACACACACTGCAAAATCACAGCTGATCACAAAGTTTATTTATTGGCAAAGGATTTAAATATATATTGATGATAATGTCCCATCCCTGCTTCTTATGGTAATTAGCTTGAATAGTTATTAAGCATTGATTGGCTTTTTAAATTAAGTCTGGGGTGGTTTTTGTGGGAGGGGTCTTTAAGGGGAGTCTTCCTCACCCTGAACTCTTGATCTTTTCTGTCAGTGACAAGACAAATCATTTCTGGGATAGTTCAGTTTTTCAAATAATGAGTTTTTGGTTGCACTGTCTGTGTTTCTCACTAGTTTCATCTTTTCCAAAAAGCAAACATGAAATGACAGACAATCAATTATTTAAGTTTCAGATAACTGCTCCCTCCTAACTTCTTAACTTTTAATTCTTTTCAGCGAGGTAACTCAAATCCTGATTTTCTAGGATGAGTGTTTCGGTGTGGGGGGGGTTTGGGGTGGGGGAGCTCAGCCCTGGGGGTCAGTGGTGATGGGGAGGGGTCTCTCCTTCTGCAGACCCTCCACCCCCTACAACAAATCCAAGCGTGGGCACCGTGAGGAGGAGCAGGAGGATCTCACCAAGGACATGGACGAGCCCTCCCCTGTCCCCAACGTGGAGGAGGTCACCCTGCCCAAAACAGGTGGGTGTGGGGGGCAGCAGCCCCCCCGGGGGGCGGGGGGGGGTCCTCGGGGTGCTCAGCAGCGATTTCACCCCACAGTCAACACCAAGAAGGACTCGGAGTCAGCACCTGTCAAGGGGGGCACCATGACAGACCTGGGTGAGTGTGGGGGGCCCCGGCAGAGCCCCACGGGGACCCCCGGGCTGGCAGCGCCCAAAGCCAGCCCTGCCCTCCCTTGCAGATGAGCAGGAGGATGAGAGCATGGAGACAGCGGGCAAGGTGAGCCCGGGCAGGGTGTCTGTGCCCTCCTTTGGGTGCAAAACTGCCTGTTCTGCACCCCTGGGTGCAGCTGGGGCTCTTGGTGTCACCCTGCTGTGGGTGAGGATGTGAGGGGGGGTCTCTGTGCCCACGGGGGGGGCAGGACGAGGAGGAGAACGGCGCGGGGAGCAAAGGGGAGCAGGCCAAGAACCCCGAGCTGCACGAGGACAACGTGACGGAGCAGACGCACCACATCATCATCCCCAGCTACGCCGCCTGGTTCGACTACAACAGGTACAGCCGGGGGCAGAACCCCCTCCCTCCCCCGAGGAGGAGGCGGCTCCCCCGGAGCCTGCCCAGCCTCTGCTCCCGCAGCGTGCACGCCATCGAGCGCCGCGCCCTGCCCGAGTTCTTCAACGGCAAGAACAAATCCAAGACCCCCGAAATGTGAGGCCAAAGCCCCTCCCCTCGCTGCCCATCCCCCCGCCGGGGGTCCTGCCTGGCGCTGAGCCCCCCGTGCCCCCGCAGATACCTGGCCTACCGTAACTTCATGATCGACACGTACCGGCTGAACCCGCAGGAGTACCTGACCAGCACGGCGTGCCGCAGGAACCTGGCGGGGGACGTGGTGCGCCATCACGCGTGGGTCCGGGGCGGCTTCGAGGGCGGGGGCGGGCTGCTGCCGGGGTGGGCAGGGGGCTGGGCAAGGGGCTGGCACTGCTGCTGGGGCGGGGCAGGGGGCTGGCACTGCTGCCAGGGTGGCACTACTGCCGGGGGTGGGCAGGGGCTGGCACTGCTGCTGGGGGTGGCACTGCTGCCAGGGGTGGCACTGCTGCAGGGGGTGGCACTGCTGCCAGGGGTGGCACTACTGCCGGGGTGGGCAGGGGCTGGCACTGCTGCCAGGGTGGCACTGCTGCCGGGGGGTGGGCAGGGGGCTGGCACTGCTGCCAGGGGTGGCACTACTGCCGGGGTGGGCAGGGGCTGGCACTGCTGCCAGGGGTGGCACTGCTGCCGGGTGGGCAGGGGCTGGCACTGCTGCCAGGGTTGGCACTGCTGCCAGGGGGGGGTGGGCAAGGGGCTGGCACTGCTGCTGGGGGTGGGCAGGGGCTGGCACTGCTGCCAGGGTTGGCACTGCTGCCAGGGGTGGCACTGCTGCCAGGGGCTGGCACTGCTGCCGGGGTGGCACTGCTGCCAGGGGGTGGGCAGGGGCTGGCACTGCTGCCGGGTGGGCAGGGGGCTGGCACTGCTGCCAGGAGTGGGCAGGGCTTGGTTTGGCACCCTTAGTGTGGCACCCTAAGGTTGGCAGGGGGTCAGTGTGGCACTCTGGTAGTGGCAAAGGGTCAGCATGGCACAGTGCTGGGGCTGGTCAGTGTGGCACAGTGCTGGGCAGTCAGTGGCACAGTGCTGATGGTCAGTGTGGCACCCCAGGGGTTGACAGGGGGGTCAGTGTGGCACAGTGCTGATGGTCAGTGTGGCACAGTGCTGGGCAGTCAGTGTGGCACAGTGCTGGGGGCCAGGTGGGGCACAGTGCTGAGGGTCAGTGTGGCACAGTGTTGGTGGTCAGCGTGGCACAGTGCTGGGTGGTCAGTGCGTGGCACAGTGCTGGGCAGTCAGTGTGGCACAGTGCTGAGTGGTCAGTGTGGCACAGTGCTGGGCGGTCAGTGTGGCACAGTGCTGAGGGTCAGTGTGGCACAGTGTTGGTGGTCAGTGTGGCACAGTGCTGGGTGGTCAGTGTGGCACAGTGCTGGGCAGTCAGTGTGGCACAGTGCTGATGGTCAGTGTGGCACCCAGGGTTGACAGGGGGTCAGTGTGGCACAGTGCTGATGGTCAGTGTGGCACAGTGCTGGGCAGTCAGTGTGGCACAGTGCTGATGGTCAGTGTGGCACAGTGCTGATGGTCAGTGTGGCACAGTGCTGATGGTCAGTGTGGCACAGTGCTGGGTGGTCAGTGTGGCACAGTGCTGGGTGGTCAGTGTGGCACAGTGCTGGGTGGTCAGTGTGGCACAGTGCTGGGCAGTCAGTGTGGCACAGTGCTGGGTGGTCAGTGTGGCACAGTGCTGATGGTCAGTGTGGCACAGTGCTGAGGGTCAGTGTGGCACAGTGCTGGTGGTCAGTGTGGCACAGTGCTGATGGTCAGTGTGGCACAGTGCTGGAGTGGTCAGTGTGGCACAGTGCTGAGTGGTCAGTGTGGCACAGTGCTGGGCAGTCAGTGTGGCACAGTGCTGATGGTCAGTGTGGCACAGTGCTGATGGTCAGTGTGGCACAGTGCTGATGGTCAGTGTGGCACAGTGCTGATGGTCAGTGTGGCACAGTGCTGAGTGGTCAGTGTGGCACAGTGCTGGGGTGGTCAGTGTGGCACAGTGCTGATGGTCAGCGTGGCACAGTGCTGAGGGTCAGCATGGCACAGTGCTGAGGGTCAGCGTGGCACAGTGCTGATGGTCAGTGTGGCACAGTGCTGATGGTCAGCATGGCACAGTGCTGGTGGTCAGTGTGGCACAGTGCTGATGGTCAGTGTGGCACAGTGCTGATGGTCAGCATGGCACAGTGCTGGTGGTCAGTGTGGCACAGTGCTGATGGTCAGTGTGGCACAGTGCTGATGGTCAGCATGGCACAGTGCTGGTGGTCAGTGTGGCACAGTGCTGATGGTCAGCGTGGCACAGTGCTGATGGTCAGTGTGGCACAGTGCTGGGTGGTCAGTGTGGCACAGTGCTGATGGTCAGCGTGGCACAGTGCTGGGTGGTCAGTGTGGCACAGTGCGCCGATGGTCAGTGTGGCACAGTGCTGATGGTCAGTGTGGCACAGTGCTGAGGGTCAGTGTGGCACAGTGTTGGTGGTCAGTGTGGCACAGAGTGCTGATGGTCAGTGTGGCACAGTGCCAAGTGTCAGTGTGGCACAGTGCTGAGTGGTCAGTGTGGCACAGTGCTGGGTGGTCAGTGTGGCACAGTGCTGCGGTCAGTGTGGCACAGTGCTGATGGTCAGTGTGGCACCCCAGGGTTGACAGGGGGTCAGTGTGGCACAGTGCTGATGGTCAGTGTGGCACAGTGCTGGGCAGTCCAGTGTGGCACAGTGCTGATGGTCAGTGTGGCACAGTGCTGGAGTGGTCAGCATGGCATGCCAGGGTTGGCAAAGGGTCAGTGTGGCACAGTGCTGATGGTCAGTGTGGCACAGTGCTGAGTGGTCGGCATGGCATGCCAGGGTTGGCAAAGGGTCAGTGTGGCACAGTGCTGAGGGTCAGTGTGGCACAGTGCTGGGTGGTCGGTGTGGCACAGTGCTGATGGTCAGTGTGGCACAGTGCTGGGTGGTCAGTGTGGCACAGTGCTGATGGTCAGTGTGGCACAGTGCTGGGTGGTCAGTGTGGCACAGTGCTGAGTGGTCAGCATGGCATGCCAGGGTTGGCAAAGGGTCAGTGTGGCACAGTGCTGATGGTCAGTGTGGCACAGTGCTGGGCAGCCGGTGTGGCACAGTGCTGATGGTCAGTGTGGCATCCTGGTGCTGGCAGAGGGTCACTGGGCACAGTGCTGAGTGGTCAGTGTGTCACTCTGGCAGTGGCAAAGGGTCGGTGTGGCACAGTGCTGAGGGTCAGTGTGGCACAGTGATGGGCAGTCAGTGTGGCACAGTGCTGAGGGTCAGTGTGGCACCCCAGGGTTGGCAGGGGGTCAGTGTGTCACTGGCACTGGCAAAGGGTCGGTGTGGCACAGTGCTGAGTGGTCAGTGTGGCACCCTGGAGGTGGCAGGGGTCTGGTGCCAGTGGCATTGAGGGTCCACACCAAAGGGGTGGTTCTGTGGTGCTGGTGGGGGTCTGGAACTGGTGGGCTGGGGGTCACTGTGGCACTGCTGAGTGTCCAGTGCCATGGCACAGGGGTGGTCAGTGCCACCCTGTGTCCAGTGCCATGGCACAGGGGTGGTCAGTGCCACCCTGTGTCCAGTGCCATGGCACAGGGGTGGTCAGTGCCACCCTGGCACTGCTGAGTGCCCAGTACCAGTGGAGCAGAGTGGTCAGTTGGCACTCTGGCACTGCTGAGTGTCCAGTGCCATGGGACAGGAATGGTCGGTGTCACCCTGTGTCCAATACCAGTGGGACAGGGTGGTCAGTGTCACCCTGGCACTGCTGGGTGCCCAGTGCCATGGCACAGGGCTGGTCAGTGCCACACCAGTGCCGTGTCCAGCAGCCCCTGACCCCAGTGCCATGGCACAGGTGAGGGTCAGTGTCACTCTGTGTCTAATGCCATGGCACAGGGGGGTCAGTGCCACACCAGTGCCGTGTCCAGCAGCCCCTGACCCCAGTTCCAGTGGCACAGGGGGGTCAGTGCCACCCTGTGTCCAGTGCCATGGCACAGGGCTGGTCAGTGCCACAGCAGTGCCATGTCCAGCAGCCCCTGACCCCAATGCCATGGCACAGAGGGGGGTCAGTGTCACCCTGTGTCCAGTGCCATGGCACAGGGGGTGTCAGTGCCACACCAGTGCCGTGTCCAGCAGCCCTGACCCCCTCTCCCCGCAGGGTCCACGCCTTCCTGGAGCAGTGGGGTCTCATCAACTACCAGGTGGACGCCGAGAGCCGTCCCACCCCCATGGGCCCCCCGCCCACCTCGCACTTCCACGTGCTGGCCGACACGCCCTCGGGGCTGGTGCCGCTGCAGCCCAAAACGCCGCAGGTGGGTGCCGGGGGGGCCGCCACGCCCTGCCTGCCGCGCCCCCCCCCTGGCGCCCCCCGGTCCCCGCGGGGGGATGTGGGGCGGGGCGGGGGGTGGGGGATGCACAGCTTCGATCCGTGCCTCAGGGCCGGCAGAGCGACGGCGACGCCAAGACGGGCCGCAAGAGCAAAGAGATGGAGGAGCTGGTCAGCGAGACGGTGAAGGGCAAGCCGGAGCTGGTAGGCGGCTCCTTGGGGGTCCAGACGCCGCTGGCTGAGGGCGGCCTGCCCTCCCTCCTCAGACAGCCTCACCTCGGGAGCAGCGGACAGCTGGGGGGACACCGTGGATGGGGACGGGACGCTTGTGACACGGTGGTCTGGGATAGCGGGCAGGAGGAGCAGGAGAGAGCAGGAGGATGAGGACGAAGGACAAGGGAGTAGGAGGACGATGAGGATGAGGGACGAGATGAGGATGAGGGACGACGAGCGCACAGTGGACGATGGGAGAGAAGGTGGATGAGGACGATGAAGAGGGACGAGATGGTACGACAAGGAGTAGTAGTGACAGATGGAGGAGGAGGATGGAGGATGGAAGGAGGAGGAAGATGACGAGAAGGGGAGGACTGGATAGGCAAGGACGAGGAAGATGGATGGAGGATGGATGATGGAAGAGGGATGAAGGAGGATGGAGGATGGACAGTGAGGAGGGATGGTGGAGGGATGGACGATGATGGAAGAAGGATGGAGGATGGACGAGGGAGGAAGGAGGAGGGATGGATGGATGAAGCGGGAAGGGATAGGATGGAGGGAAGGAGGATGGAGGACAAGGAGGGGAGGGGTGGACAGTGGTGGAGATGGAGGGAAGGATGGAAGGAAGAGGAAGGGATGATGGAGGAGGAGGACGAGGAGGATGATGAGGAGGAGGAGGATGAAGGAGGATGGATGGAAGGACAAGGACAGCAGGAGGGAGGAGGATGATGAAGAGGAGGGACAGCCGGACACCCAGCAGCGAAGGCCACAGTAGCCCAGGCCCGGCCCGCAGCAGATGCCGGACAAGGACAGCCGGCCGGACATGGCACCGGACATGGAAGAAGACGAGAACGACACACCACGGCCAGCCAGCGCGGCCACCGGACCATCGACGGAAGCCCGATCACACCGACCGGACCATCCCCACGGACCGACCATCCCCACCTGCCCACACACGGAAACGCATCACCGGAAACACACCACACGGACCGACCGATCACGGACCCCGACCGACCCCGAAGCACTGATGTCCCCACCCTGGGAGGTCCGACGTCACCTGGAGCACCCCTGACCTGACCATCCCCACCCCCCTGAAGTCCATCCCCCTGGAAACATCCCCACCCCTGAGCCCATCGATCGACCCCGAAACGTCCATCACGAGGCGCCGACCGATCCCCACGAGTCTGACTGAGCCCAGCACACAGGAGCGGGACAGCACACACGAGGACAGCGGACGGATGGACAAGGACGTGGAGGGGACGGCACAGGACAGCACAGGGACAGGACAAGGACAGCACAGGGACAGGACGGACATGGACAGCATGGGACAGAAGAGGGATGGACGGAATGGAACAGGGACATGGGACAGAGGACATGGACAGGGACCAAGGACCAGTGGACCAGTGGACAGGGTGGACAGGGGATCGATGGAATGGACGAGGGACCCAGGGATCCCAGTGGATGGACCCCAGTGGACCCCAGTGGACCCCAGGGGTGGATCTTAATGGACCAGGTGGACCCTAGTGGACAGTGGTGGATCCTCAGTGGACCCTAGTGGAGGACCCCCTGTGGACCCCCAGGGGACCCCAGTGGACCCCCAGGGGACCTTAATGGAAAGACCCCTAGGGAAGGGACTTGTGGACCCCCAGTGGACCCCCAGTGGACAGTGGTGGACCCCCAGTGGACCCCAGTGGTGGATCCCCAGTGGATCAGTGGACTTAGTGGACAGGGATCAGGTGGTGGACCCCCAGTGGACCCCCAAGTGGACTAGTGGACCCCCAGTGGACTTAGTGGACCCCCAGTGGACCCTAGTGGACGTGGGGACTCAGTGGATCTCAGTGAAACCCTGACCCCTGGACCCCAGTGGACCCCAGTGGACCCCAGGGGAGTGGGACCCCAGTGGACCCCAGGATCGGAGTGGACCCCTAGTGGACCCCCAGGGAGTGGACCCCCAGGGGAGGGATCCCCCCAGGTGGACCCCCAGTGGTGGTGGACCCCCAGTGGACCCCCAGGTGGATCCCCCAGGGATCCCCCAGGTGGACCCCCAGGTGGACCCCCAGTGGATCCCCAGGGCTGTGGATCCCCCAGGGTGGATCCCAGTGGACCCCCAGGTGGATCCCCAGGTGGACCCCAGGGAGGGGACCCCCAGGGTGGACCCCCAGTGGATCCCCCAGGGTGGACCCCAGGGGACCCCCAGTGGTGGACCCCCTGGGGATGTGGATCCCCCAGTGGTGGATCCCCCAGGGACCGTGGACCCCGTGGATCTCAGGTGGACCCCAGGTGGATCCCCAGTGGTGGACCCCAGTGGTGGACCCCCAGGGGTGGACCAGGTGGACCCCAGTGGATCGATCCCCAGGTGGACCCCCAGTGGACCCCCAGGTGGACCCCCAGGTGGACCCCCGTGGACCCCAGGTGGATCCCCAGGGGACCCCAGTGGGTGTGTGTGGACCAGTGTGGACAGTGGTGACAGTGGAAGGGACCCCCAGTGGTGCGTGGACAGTGGTGGACCCCAGTAGTGGACAGGAAGGATCAGTGGTGGACCCCAGCTGTGGACCCCTAGTGGACCCGGACAGGGTGGACCCTGGAAGGGACAGTGGTGGACCCCAGTGGTGTGGACCCCCAGTGGTGGACCCCGTGGTGGTGGACCGGGATGTGGACCCAGTGGCATGTGACCCCAGGCCGTGGACCCCGCTGTGACCAGTGGCGGACCCGCGGAAGGTGGATCGAGGACATGTGGACCCCGGGGCCGTGGATCAGGAGCCAGTGGACCCCGCAGCCGCAGCAGCAGCAGGGCCTTTAGCCTGGAGATGTGCAAGGATCTGACGGAATAAGGAAATGGAGCACGTGAAGCCAGCCGTGGATCCGCGACCGGCGCCAAGCCCATCGAGTGACCCCTACCTGGAGTGGACTCCCGGAGGTTCGCCAGCGAGCCCACAGCCTTCAGCCAGTCGGGCAACCGGCGTCGGGCGAGCACCGTGGCGGCCCGCCAAGGTGGATCCCACCAACCCAAGAGTGCGGAACGTGGAGTGGATGGACGGACAGGAACGCAGGAGGTGAGTGGAGGAGGAACGAGGTGGAGGGAGGAAGGAGTGTGAACAGGAAACAGATCCCAGGGAGGGACAGGAGTGGACAGTGGAGGGATGAGTCCCAGGAAGAGGAGCAACCCCAGGAGAGAGGACAGGAGTGGAGTGGGGCAGAGGTGAAACGAGGAAATGGGAAAACCCGCGGAGAAGGACTGAGCCCCAGTGGACGAAATCCCAGTGGAAATGGACAGAACCATAGGAGATGGACCAGGAATGGAGCCAGTCATGGACATCCCACAGGGACGGGAAAACAGCCGGAGGATACGGCAGGAAGCAGGAATGGGTCAAATGGAATGGAACTGAGCAAGGAATGGAGGAAGGATGCAACAGCAGAAATGGACCACGCGGATGGATCAGGAATATGGAGGACCAGCCCCAGGAAGGAAATGGGCCGGCAGGATGGGACCAGGAACGGAGGGATGAACGTGTTCCCACAGGAAATGGATGACCGGCACAGGGAGAGAAGAGCTGGCACAGGATATCCCGGCAGGGAGCCAAGGAAAGCAGGAGGGACAAGGCACAGGAGCTGCGGCCGTGGAGAGGAGCCCCGAGCCCGGCCCCAGGACCGGCCGGACCACAGTGGCCAGTGGCCGGCTGGACGGATCGGCTCCAGAGGAAGCCCCAAGGAGGCAGCACAGTGGAGGCCCACGGAAGAAGCGGAGGCGGCCAAGGACGTGGTGGCCGGACCACATGGAGAGAGCAGTGGACACACACGAGGACCGCCACACACACGAAATAATGGAGGGGCCGAGGCCGGAATGAGCCGAGGAGGAGGCCGAGAACACAGGAGGGCCGAGCCGGAGGGGCCGGAGCCGAGGGAGCCGGAGGCCGGGCCGGGCCGAATCGACAAGGAATGGGGCCGCAGGGCCGCCGAGCCGGAGCCAAATATGCCGGAGGGGCCGCCGAGGCAGGAGGGCCGGATGGAGCCGAGGCCGAGCCAGGGAGCCGGAGCTGGGCTGGAGCTGGGGAGGCTGCCGGAGCCAGGAGGGCTGGGGGAATGGAGCTGAGGTCGCTGGAGGTCGAGGCTGCCGCGTCGAAGGAGCCGAGGCTGGAGTGCTGGAGGAGCGTGGAGGGACGAAGGAGACTGGGAGGGCCGAGAGCCGAGAGCGGAGCTGCAGGCCGAGCCGGAAGGAGGAAGGAAATAGCTGGGCCGTCAAGGAAGGGGCGCAGCCCGTGGGTGACGGAATGCATGGGATCTCGAGGATCTCGGCAGGGTCTCTGGGGGTCTCCAGACCTGTCTCTAGTGGAGCCCCGGGAGATTCAAGGGTCTTAGTTCTGCAGCCCGGGGAGTCGGGTGGATCTCAGTCTGTTCCGGGTCCCAGGGATCTCGGCAGGGCAACCGTCTCAGTCTCGTCGGGTGACTCGCCCGGAGGCCGGGTGGCTAGGTTCTGTCTCTGTGCCCGGGCAGGGTCTCCGTCCCGTCCACTGGCGGAAACGGATGACTGGAAGGAGGGATGGAGGAAGGAATGGAGTAGTGAAGAAAATGGAAGCATGGAAGGACTGGAGGGAGCCTGGATGAAAGGAGGAGGGGAGGAAGGAGGAAGGCCGGAGGACCAGGAGAAGGAGGAAGGAAGGGAAGGAATGCGGGAATGGAATGCCATGAGAAGGACGGACGCGCGGGTGGAGGGACACCGGAGTGGATCAATAGGGACACTGCAGGGCTGCACACTGTCTCTGTAGGGCTGCACACTGCAGGCCGAGGATCCTGTGGGCTGCACACTGCAGGGCTGACACTGCAGTGCTGCACACACTGCACACTCGGGCACGCTGGAGCACACCGCAGGATCCTGTGAGGCTGTCACTGCAGTGGCTGGGGGGCACACTGGAAGGCACACTCGCACACTGCCCACTGCACACCGCAGCTGTCTCCCAGTGCTGCACACTGGGGTGCACTCCGGGCACGCGCTGGCACACCTGGAGGGGATCCTGTGAATGGCTGCAGCCCTTGTGAAGGACTGGAGTGCACACTGTGAGGCTGCACACTTGTGGCGGCACACCGAGGGTCACCGCAGGGCTGGGGGCACCAGCACACTTTGCGCACCTCAGCGCACTGTGCAGGCTGGGGGCACACTGCAGGGCTGGGGGCACACTGGGGGCACACTGGGGGCACACTGCCCCCCCAGCGCCGCCGCCCCGGCCCCTCCCGCCGCAGGTGAGGCCGAGAAGGAGAAGGAGCCCAAGGAGGCGCCCGAGGAGGCGCCCAAGGAGCCGCCCGAGCCCGAGCCCGAGCGCCGGGCCAAGCTGGAGCGCGACATCGGGCGCAGGGGAATCCTGCCCACGGGCCAGCCGCCGCCTCGCCAAGCCGCCAGGCCAAGGGCCAGGAGGCCAGGCACGGGACCCCCCGACCCTCTGGGCAGGACTCGTCGGGAGCCAGGAGGGTGCTCTCGCAGGGAGCGTGCACTCTGCAGAGGGAGGGAGTCGGGTTGGTGCAGCAGCAAGGGAGATTAGTGGGTGTAACAGTTCGGTTTTGTGGGAGAGAGAGAGAGAGAAAGGGGTAAAGGAAAAGGAGGGAGAGAGAGAAAGGAAAAGGAGAGAGAGAGAGAGAAAGGAAAAGGAGAGAGAGAGAAAGGAAAAAGAGAGAGAGAAAAGGAGAGAGAGAGAAAGGAAAAGGAGAGAGAGAGAGAAAGGGGTAAAGGAAAAGGAGAGAGAGAGAAACAGAAAGGAAAAGGAGAGAGAGAGAAAGGAAAAGGAGAGAGAAGTAAAAGGAAAAGGAGAGAGAAGTAAAGGAAAAGGAGAGAGAGAGAAAGGAAAAGGAGAGAGAAGTAAAGGAAAAGGAGAGAGAAGTAAAGGAAAAGGAGATAGAGAGAAAGGAAAAGGAGAGAGAGGAGGAGGTAAAGGAAAAGGAGAGAGTAAAGGAAAAAGGAGAGGGAGAAGGAGGTAAAGGAAAAGGAGAGAAAGAGAGAGAAAGGAAAAGGAGAAAGAGAAGTAAAGGAAAAGGAGAGAGATACAGGAAAAGGAGAGGGAGACAAGAGAGGTAAAGGAAACGAAGTAAAAAGGGAGAGAGAGAGGCTGAAAGAGATAAAGGAGAGAGAGTGAGAGAAAGAACGGATGGGATGTAGCTGCCGACAGAAGGGAAGCATGCTCGTGGTTGTCTGATGACAGACACGTCTTCAATCCACTGGGGAGAAAGAGATCTCAGAGTCTCTTTAGGAAAGTCACTTTTTATAGTCCTTTTCCAAAGCCTCTGGCCACAGACAGCCCTGGGCAGCACCAGCACAGGCACAGACAGATCTGGTGTGGTTTTAGGGGACATGATGTGGTCATGGGGACTGGGGGGTGTGGTATAAATTTGGGGGGGTGTGGTATGAATTTGGGGAATGGGGTGTGGTTTTGGGGACCCCAAGCATCCCCCTGGGCCAGGCCAGAGCTCAGCTGCAGAGCAGGGGTGGGGTCTGGGCTCTCAGAGAAGCCCCACCCTGACCCCCCGTGCCCCCTGGCAGCACCTGGCTCGCCGTGGAGGAGCGCAAGATCAAGTCTCTGGTGGCGCTGCTGGTGGAGACGCAGATGAAGAAGCTGGAGATCAAACTGAGGCACTTCGAGGAGCTGGAGACCATCATGGACATGGCCTGAGGCGTGAGTGGGGGTCACTGTCCCCTCACTGGGGGCATTTGGGGGGGTGGGATGGTCGGATAAACTCAGCACTCTCTCTGTGAGTGGGGGGGTCAGTGTTCCCTCCTGGGGGAGCATTTGGGGAGTGGGATGGTCGGGATAAACTCAGGCACTCTCTGTGAGTGGGGGGTCACTGTCCCCTCCTGGGAGCATTTGGGGGGTGGGATGGTCAGGACAAGCTCAGGCACTCTCTGTGAGTGAGGGGGTCAGTGTCCCTCCTGAGCATTTTGGGGGGTGGGATGGTCGGGATAAACTCAGCACTCTCTGTGAGTGGGGGGTCAGTGTTCCCTCCTGGGGGAGCATTTGGGGGTGGGATGGATGGTCAGGACAAGCTCAGGCACTGTGTGTGAGTGGGGGGTCACTGTCCCCTCCTGGGGAGCCTGGGGGATGGATGGTCAGGACAAACTCAGGCACTCTCTGTGAGTGAGGAGGGGTCAGTGTCCCCTCCTGGGGAGCATTTGGGGGGTGGGATGGTCGGGACAAACTCAGGCACTGTGTGTGAGTGGGGAGGGTCACTGTCCCCTCCTGGGGGAGCATTTGGGGGTGGGATGGTCGTGGACAAACTCAGGCACTCCCTGTGAGTGAGGAGGGCTCACTGTCCCCTCCTAGCATTTGGGGGTGGGATGGTCGTGGACAAACTCAGGCACTCTCTGTGAGTGGGGGTCACTGTCCCCTCCTGGGGAGCATTTGGGGGTGGGATGGTCGGGATAAACTCAGCACTCTCTGTGAGTGGGGGGTCACTGTCACACCCTCCTGGGGAGCATTTGGGGGTGGGATGGTCAGGATAAAACTCAGGCACTCTCTGTGAGTGAGGAGGGGTCAGTGTCCCTCCTGGGGGAGCATTTGGGGGTGGGATGGTCAGGACAAGCTCAGGCACTCTCTGTGAGTGGGAGGGGGTCAGTGTCCCCTCCTGTGAGGGCATTTGGGGGGTGGGATGGTCGGGATAAACTCAGCACTCTCTGTGAGTGGGGGGTCACTGTCACACCCTCCCTGGGGAGCATTTGGGGGTGGGATGGTCAGGACAAGCTCAGGCACTCTGTGTGAGAGTGGGGGAGGGTCAGTGTCCCCTCCTGAGGGGCATTTGGGGGTGGGATGGTCAGGGATGAACTCAGGCACTCTCTGTGAGTGGGGGGCAATCACTGTGTCCCTCCTGGGGGAGTCTGGGGGGGATGGATGGGTCAGGACAAACTCAGGCACTCTGTGTGAGTGGGGGTCACTGTGTTCCCTCCTGGGGAGCATTTGGGGGGTGGGATGGTCGGGATAAACTCAGCACTCTCTGTGAGTGGGGGGGGTCATGTGTCCCCCTCCTGGGGAGCATTTGGGGGGACTGGTGAGGACAAGCTCAGGCACTCTGTGTGTTCTGGGCTGGAAGTTTGCAGTTTATGGCACAGGGTGTGGGATAAAGGGCTCAGCTGGGACAAAGGGAGTGGGATTAGGAAGAGTTCTGAGAGATAAGAGAGTGGCAAGAAAGAAAAGTAAGAGAACAATTTTCCCATTTACAACACAATAAATTTTCTATGTTGAATATTCTATTTTCCACTAACCAATCTAATACAATTTACAAATTCTCTAACATTTACATACAGCCTGTAGGAATTGCTACATTACCATGTTTTACACTTTCTTATCTCTAAACCTTATCTTGGACCCTTCCTGCCATGCCTGGAGAGGGTCTCTGCTGCTCTTTGGTGTTATCTAAACAAAGGGAGAAGATCTTCAGGCATCCACATTTGCTGTTTCGTAGTCACACAGTCCAAAAACTGCTTTCATCTCATGTCTCACTTATGGTTTCCATATTCTCAAAATCTCTTGTCAGGCATATTTTATATGCATTTTATATATATATATATATATATATATATATATATATATATATATATATATATATATATATATATATTATATATTATTTTATTATATTTTATTTTTTTCAAAAATATATATATAATTTATATTTATATATGCAGTCAGATTTATAAAGTTTTCCTGATTCATCCTTCCCAACATTTTATTTCTTTCTTTCTTTCTTTATTTCATGATTTTCGATTAATTTTATATATGTATATATATATTATTTTATTTTATTTATATAATTTATATTTTATATGCAATCATATTTATAAGGCTTTCTTGATTCATCCTTCCCAGTATTTTATTTATTTATTTATTTTATTTTATAATATTTTATTTTATTTATATATATATTATAATTTATATTTATAAGCAATCATATTTATAGGGTTTCCTGATTCATCCTTCCCAATATTTTATTTATTTATTTATTTATTTTATAATATTTTATTTATTTATATATATATTTTATTATAATTTATATTTATAAGCAATCATATTTTATAAGGGTTTTCCCTCATTCATCCTTCCCCAACACCCTCCCTCCCGTGTGTCCCTCTGCCCCCCATGTCCCCCGTGCCCCCCGTGTCCCGTGCCCCCCGTGTCCCTTCCCCCCATGTCCCCCGTGCCCCCATGTCCCCGTGCCCCCCCATATCCCCCTGCCCCCCATATCCCCCTGCCCCCATATCCCTCTGCCCCCCATATCCCTCTGTGCCCCCTATCCCGTGCCCCCCATGTCCCGTGCCCCCCATGTCCCTGTGCCCCCGTGTCCCTACCCCC